>JANSTR010208368.1:0-14894 GCA_025434805.1 Antipathozoanthus remengesaui | reverse complement strand
TTAGCAAATTTAAGGCCTAAAGACACTTAAATTCATCATAGGAAAACGAATAGATGCAATTTTAAATTTCGTTGTTTCTTCAAATGCCCGGCTCTCCCCCTCCCTTTGGTTCAAATTCCCGGCCCCCCGGGCACTTCCTAACGTCAAATTCCCGGCCCCCGGAAAAAGGCTGCTGTCAAATGCCCGGGGGTTGCCCGGGGGGGGGATGTTGAAGTTTCGAATTGATCGATACAGTATACTCACTCAGTTTATACACGTAGGTAATTGACAAACGCTTGCTGTGCCTCCGAGTTTCGAAGAAAGTTTAATATCAGTTAAATGCCTCGTCCTGCTTTGCCTACTGCCCTGATTTGAGTTGAATTTTTCATATTTTAATCACGGTATAAACTTCGGTCCCATAACGAATCACGGCTATTTTATTATGCCAATAACGTATCACGACGTCCTCTTTCATCACGAATCACGGCTATCATTTTTATTCTGCCAATAACGTATCGCGGCGTCCTCTTTCATCACGAACCACGGCTATTTTATTTTGCCAATAACGTATCAGGGCGTCCTCTTTCATCACGAACCACGGCTATTTTATTTTGCCAATAACGTATCAGGGCGTCCTTTTTCATCACGAACCACGGCTATTTTATTTTGCCAATAACGTATATCACGGCGTCCTTTTTCATCACGAACCATTGCTATTTTATTTTGCCAATAACGTATTATACTTGAACAGACAACTACATGTTCCTGAATTAGGCAGAAATTAGGCTAAATTGCTTTAACGACGGTCGAGCGAAATGGATGATAAGTGATGACATTTCTTTACTACTCTTTACGTTTTTATACAGATCAATCGACCGCAAGAATCGAGTCATGGCAATAATGCCTCAGGTTAAAGAATTATTCCATATAAACAGAAGAGGGAGTTTGGCCATTTGCAAGAATCTGCTTGTTAAAGATTAAATATCTAAACTACACATGTCTTGGTGGTACCTGTTGCCGAGATGTGAATCTGTTCAGGCTGTGGGGCTTTCTGTAAATGAGCAACATGTTCGATATATGGCTTTCCGTCGCTTATATTCCCGTGATATGATAATACAAGGACCAAAAATATTACCAAAAAGGCCATTACATGCTTACATTCGCTAGTGCGGGTTTCGATCAGTACCACAACCACCTGTTGTCCAAGTCATGTGTTTCTATTGGTTTACAGTGTTCGACCAATCAGCTCACCTACTCAATTTAATATTTTTAAAAATGACTTGGACCCAGTTTCTGGAAAGATATCTTAAAAGCTCAAATGCCATTTTTGCAGTAGTATTAACGAATAGTCAAGTTGTCAGTCTAAGTAGTGAAACAATTGAACGAAATAAAATGCTTTATTGATCACTGGATTCATTCCCCAGTCAGGCCTTTTGTTATTAAACTAGACGGGAGAACATGACTTACCGGACCTACTGAACACGAATCCATCGCAGTCTAACTGCACTAACTCAATTTTTTGCGGGGTCAACTGGAGAAAATCAAGAAAATTTTCTTTCTCAAGGAGAACAACACAACAGAGGTTCGGACGGTATAGACTTTATCATGGTCTCGGTCGCCATTTTAGTGGTTAGGCAAAGTGTCTTGAAATAAGGGAGTTTGTATAACAAGCTAAAGCAGACTAAACAATTATTTTGATTCGCAGCAACGTATTAACCGGCGAATTTTGATCGGTTTCGTGTGACAAGAACAACAACAATTTATTTTTTTGTATCTCCAGAGTTACATTAAATGTTTTACAGTTTTATGTACAGATGGATACTGGCAATCTGAAGGTAGTGACCTAATCGAGTCAGATTGCCACTAGGTTAAAATTACAATTGATGTTGGTCGCACAAAGGGAATGATACTTATTAGACTAGGATAACTAAACAACGAACACAGAAACAAGACACACAACTTGAGAAAAGCTGTTAAGGAGACTTTAGTGTACAAACTGTTTTTATAGACGCAATGAAAGCCATAATTCTATTTCAAGGAAATGCCTCTTGCAACCAGGCAGTAGCAGACACAACACCGCTACAAAACCTCACTCTTATCGAGAAGTGTGTAGGTTAGAAATACAATAGATAGAAGTGATAGGTTGTGAGACGAAAGTAACTGCTCTTAATCGCTAAAAAGGCCCCGTCCTTTGACGATGTGGCGAATTAGGGTCACACAAGGCTGTGCGTGGTTGGCTCAGTCAGTTACTGATCTGTGACTGCCAGTCCAAGGTCCAGGGTTCAATCCCCAGCCTTGCCGAGGGTTGAATTATTTCGGTACATTCTTTTGCCACACCGTCCGTGGACAGGGACGTTAAGCCGTCGGTCTAGTCTCTCGACGTTCTATCGGGGGACTTAAGAAGAAACCACACA
This sequence comes from Antipathozoanthus remengesaui, assembly GCA_025434805.1. Classification (NCBI taxonomy): domain Eukaryota; kingdom Metazoa; phylum Cnidaria; class Anthozoa; order Zoantharia; family Parazoanthidae; genus Antipathozoanthus; species Antipathozoanthus remengesaui. The sequence continues at coordinate 12,501 of JANSTR010208368.1, read as the reverse complement.
CTTGTCGATAGGAGTAGGCTAATGCCGGTGTTGTGGACTGTCACCTTTTCCTCCACTTGAACCTAACATTAGCCAGTTAGGATACAAGCCTCGTAAGAGACCCAGAGTCTTATTGCGTTGCCTCCGGTCGCCAAACACCGCCGCCAAATAAATAAATAAACCCTTGACCAGGCTGGGGATTGAACCTGGAACTCCTGATGTGCAGTCTTACCAACTGACTAACCTTGCTCACAAAATCCAATGTATATACATGGGTCGTGCTATGCACACTACTACCTAATTTCCCGAGGCTGAATAGTGAGACACCTTGTCCCTCAGAACCCTTATATGCACGAATCGACAACTTGGGTAAGCATCCTTTCTTTCAGGTCTCCGTACCATGGTCAACACGTTGTTACAATCGATGAAAACGTTAAAGGACGTACTGGTCCTATTCTTTTTCTTCCTGTGCGTTATGGCGCTTATTGGACTGCAGCTCTTCTCCGGAGACCTTAGGAACAAATGTGTCCGGAACGTACAACATCCCAATCTAGATTTCGTTTACAATGCCAGTAAGTCAAAAAGGTGTCGAGACTTGTAACTTAGTTGTATTACATTCTTGCTGACAATTCTAAATTATAATCTTTTTGAATCTCAGGCTACTCAGTTCGACCGGGCTTCAACAGAAAATAATAGACGTACGAAACCCACGAAAAACGGTTTTATCTAAATGATGGTGATGTCGGTGGAATAGGTTTTGTTAGTGTTGTGATAACAGTTGCATTATAATGACAACTCATTTTTTTCCATTGATGATGTCTGGATTAATGGTATAATGCCAGGTTTGGATTGTGTTGTCCTTACGGAGTTGATAGCGAGATGGTATGCCCGGAGACCCTTTAGAACCCATTTTGTTTCATTGATAGCGTCAGTTCTTTTGTGCCGTTCTCGTTGACTTTCCGGACTTCGTTGCTAATTAGAGACTTTGCCAACCCAGCCATGTATAACATCCGTTACAATTGGAGTAGCAATACAAAGTCAAAGAGTCTCAGAAGCGGTTAAGCTGTCATCATCCATCCCCTGGTGCTGCAAAGCATATAATTGTAAATCCAAGTTAGGTTTTTCCCGTGTTCCGAGTATTAGCCGAAGCATCGGACTTCACCGTAACAAAAAAGATAGCGACTGGTACATTTACCCATAACTCATAGCAAACAAAAACATGAAAACACTCATAAAAACGTACAGAAAGGATGTATAATTTCACTGAAACCTTGCATAGACACGTTTCCAAAACAATGGTTTCCACATTCAGCTATTCACTGAGTTAGGTTCGCAGGGCATTGTGGTCAAATGTACAGCAGCCATCTTTTTTATTATGACGGATTGCAGTCTAAAATCTCTGGAGTTTTAATCCAGAGCACTCTCTAGAGAAATACGTAATAGAACAATGAAAACATATCAGATACGACGGTTGTTTGTGTTGTCATGCAGGTAACTGGTACTTGAGGGATGGAGAACCATTGCTATGTGGAAACGGATCGTACGCAGGGTAGGTCAATGGTTTATTCAACCACGAACCAATTGGTTTTGGCGTTATAAGTAATAATTGTCGAAAATAACAAAACTACAAAATATATTAACACTACTAGATTGACTTGTATCTTATCAAGTGAACAGTGTTTTCATAAGGTTTAGTATGGAAGGTACATCAACTGGGAAAGAAGGTATAACAGTTTTATTTTAAAGTTCAGACTGGTTTACAACTGGGAAAAGGAGGTACAACCAGTAGGGAAATGCGGTACAATTTACCCATGCACTGGCCTAACGAAAAACACTGGAACATGTAACCAAACTAATTACTTACTAATATAGCGTCTATCTATCAATAGCAAATGTCCTGCAAACACTACGTGCCGGCAAGTGGGTGACAATCCTAATTATGGATACACAAACTTTGACAATATTGGAAGTGCGTTTTTGATGGCCTTTCAGCTGCTAACTATGGACTTTTGGGAGGATCAGTACAATAAGGTTAGATTGAAAAGTGGCTGTTCTAATCTTTTGTCTAGTCTAGTGTGGTGTCTGATGAAACCCGTTTATATAATAAAAATTATTAAATGGGTGCTAAGATAGCACTAGGATATACTTTAAACAAATCTGATTGGTCGTTTGATTCTAGTGAAAAAATATGGTATAACCAATCTTGCTCTGACGTCATCATCAACTAAACGACCCGTAACTGCATATAATAATAAACGATTTTACGTTTCCATTTCAGTGTTTCCCGCAGTAACGTACAAAATAACCAAGAATTACATTTATGGTTGATTGGTACTACATTTATGGTTAGACAAACCATTACACTTATATTTGATTTGTATTACATTTACGGTTGTTATTATTGTGTTTATGAATATTAATACACTGATGGGTGATATAGGGCCAACACAGAACGAGAGAAAAGATCTCTGACCCCTGTGGGTTTGAACTCACTACTTGCATGTTCTGCCTGCTGAGTTACAAGGCCAGATGGGAGCTGATCAATTTTAAAAGATGGTAGTAACGGCAATAGTTTTCCCTCACTTCTTTTTAGTTGTTTTTGTATAATGCAAACTGAATGCGTATGATTTCTACCAGTGTAAGTTTGTTTAGGTGCTAACATTCTTGTGTTTCAGTTGAAGAGACTTTCGTTTGACCTTGAAACGAAAAAAGCATAACCAAGTTCTAGAGTTTTGATTTGTTATTCTTCAAAGAATTGGCTAGCGCTAGCAGCCGTACTATCTTGTTCTACTTGTGTAACATGCATGTTTATTCTTAGACTGTATTACGACGTGTGTTTATTTGTCAATTATATTGAACAAGATCTTATAAAGTCGGACAAAGTTCTCTTCAAAAAAGTACGAGCCATTGTTTGTAAATTGTTGCATCTTTTTAACGTTGACATATTAAACAAAACGTAAACATATTACAATCTTTTTTGAAGGTCAAATGAAAGTCGCTCTAAAATCATTTTTAGTTAAACAAATGAACTAAACTATTTCAGATCATAAGAACAGAGGGGACGCCCTACATGTTGTATTATCTTCCAGCCATATTCTTTGGTTCCTTCTTCCTGTATAATTTGGTGCTAGCTGTGGTCATTCTATCGTTCAACAAAGAAAAAAGGGACATCGACGTCGAGGTTTGTTCAACTGCTTCATTGATTTCTCTGCTACTTATGGCGAATGCTTAAAGAATCATGAATACACCATTTTGCTAATGCAAATTTTTGCTAGATCCATTCCCTTGTGGGGGCAAGTTATTGCTCGGTCATATTTTGGCTTGTTAATTCAACATAAACATTGCATTCTGCCCCCACATTGCATTTAGTTGCCCCCACATTAGCAAAATGGTGTATTAGCCCCATCCTAGGCTCAGTATCTAACCGCTATTTTGAGAATGCGGACTCATTCCATATCAGTGACTGGATCCAGAACCTATAGGTCCAACTCTTACGCGACTTTGCATGTGTTGCTGTTTTACATGTAGCGTATAGCACGAAATAAACCGTTTACAAGTAACAAAGCATTGTCGAGAAACAAATCTACAGCCATCTGTTAAGCGTAAAGCACACGAACAAAAAAGATGTTAGAGCGTTTCGGCAACTTTGCTCCTCAACCAAAATGGCGAGCGCAGCCCGCAAGGCATTCTAATTGAAGCAAATTCACTGAGACAATAACATAACTTTTATGCTATAAGTAAGGTCTAACATAATGGCAACGATAAAGCACATGATATAAGTAAACAGTCTTGACCACTGACGTACATCACTGACCTACATGAACTACGTTCATGAAATGTGCGCAGTGAATCAAGGTAGGCAATAACCGACACCACTTATATTGAGAAACAAAGCAAGATCCCATCTGCCATTACTTCTCCCAGTACCCGTTTCAATCCTGAGAGTGCCAAATGATGTCTTGGTAAACTCCCATACCTTCTTCTTCTCCCATATACTCATCTCCATCTGGGTGACGATTCTTATCATCTTCCTGCAGACGTGAGAGATTTCGAATGGATGATCCATTCGATTCTACGTAGTTCATACTGCGACCTGTAAAGAGAAATAAAGTTGAGTGAATTGGTGGAAGTGAAAGGCTAAGGCTTAGTTACATATCAAAAATGTAATATCGAGAAGATGGAAAGATGACGTGCAATGTATACAATACTGCGCATGTCATGCCGCTGACATGTAATCTTTGCTATCACGTTACAGTTACCTTTAGGTGATAATTGTGGTTACTTTATAAGGAAAGTGTGTTAGGTATTGTACTTATACATTCCCTTCCATAAACAATGTTCCATTTGACTATATATTACCTAGGATTTACCCTTACACCCTTACGTTTTCTTTGAAAGCCCATCAGAACCGTTGAATATTTACCTACCATCCATCCAAAAAGGAGTGACATTGGAAAATTTAATGAATTTTTTGTGTGGATTGGTTCAAAAATAAGATTCAGGAAATTGATCATTTTTGATAGAATTTACTATCAATTAACTTAAGGTCATACTTTTGCTTTAAATTACAGGCCAAACTGCAACAACGTAATAAAGGAAAGCTTTGCTATGACATCGACAAAGAGACCCTGCGATGGATCTGTTTGCTAAAGCCGAATGCAAGAATTAATGACCTACTGAGACACGAACGCCATAAAACTAAACAAAGAAGACAAGAACAACTAGAAAAACAAGAAAAGCAACAACTAAATGGAATTATTCAGAATACTGGGAAGGAAGCTGAGTCGTTAAAAAGCTGCTGGACAGGAATTCGGCGAGTAATTTGCAACATAACAACACACAAGTACTTTGATAGTCTCGTTACATTCTTTATTTTACTAAACACAACAGTATTGGCATTGTATCATCATGGTATTGAACCCTTCTTCTCTGACTGTTTAGATGTCTTGAATCAGGTAAGGTTGCTTGAGAGATATATACTTTACCACAACAGCTGTTTCTGACGTCGCGCTTCAGCCGAATTTAGTTATTCTTGGCGTATTGCTCTTGTGTGACGACGACGTTTCACTGGGTGAGGGGCAGTAGAGATATGACACTCGTAATCTGCAAATCTTCTTTACATTCATTGCATAGGTTTCCAAGTTTCTGATCGAGGTATAAAATCTTGTATATCAGTTTGTTTTGCATTACAAAGTCAGTTAGAATGGAATATTCAATACTTTTTATGCATTTTTGAAATTCAAATTTTACAACAAGTGTATAGCTCATTAACGAACATTTTTTTAAACTGATCTCTTTATAGAGACTGTACACAACGAGCTAAATGAGTTGGTTTGTTCAATGATTTGTTAATTCGATTCTTATTTGACTTGATTCCTTCTCCATGTAAAGAAGAAAATTGTAATGCAATGATATCAGAAGGGATTGCATAGTCACTAGCCTTTTACTTTTCGATCACATCACCTGGGGCAGACGCTACTAACAATAGCCGCTTTCACATTACGACGGGCAAGTCGTCTGATGATATGTTCGTTTTAGTGTGAAAGCCAGACGAACAAATCATCTTATGCTGTAAATTCACATCACACGTGCCACTGACGTACAAACAGATAAATGTTAGTGCAAAAAACGGTATGCTAGTGCCATTCTCCTTCCTTGACACACGGACAACTTGCTCGACTGTTTGTTTGATGTGACTTTAAGACGGCCTTTAGTTAATTTGTTCGTCGAGACGAACAAGTCGTCCACGAAAAATCGTCTAAAAAGACGAACAAACAAATGGACAAATTCAGACGACTTGTTCGTCCAGAATCGTGTTCGTCCTGTTTTCACACGGCTAATGTAAATTAATGTAAATTACATACGAAAGTGCGGCTCCTTTTGTTTTATTGGACTTTATAAGCTAGCTTCATTCGCCTGAAAAAACTCTCGGAAGTTTATTTACCTTCTGGAAATGACTGTTTTTAAAATCGATGGTCTTCCCATGTTATGTTTTGAATACTGTGTTACATTCAGTAATTTTCTGACAACTGTGGCCGAGCAAAACCTGTATTTTATATTTGTTGTGACCTCCAAATACTCCTCTAAAACTCTAGAAAAATATCTTAGAAATGTTGCTAAAGCTTGAAAAGTTGTGGAGCTGTTTGGAAATTATAATGGTGCAGCAACCTTGTCTAATTTAAAGTCTAAATTATATCATTATAAAAACATTTCTGACATGGCCGAAAAGGTTAACTACTAACAAACAAACTCGTCTGAACCTTCTTCCTGGAAAAAGGTATTCACCGGAATCTTCTTGATAGAAATGGTTTGCAAGTTGATATCACATGGACCAAGGAAATATATAAAGAACAAGTGGAATGTCTTTGACGGCATTATTGTTGTTGTGAGTTCCTTTGATGCTATGCTCGAGCTAGGGAACTGGAGAGAATCCGCCATGGGAGCCAGTGTGTTTCGTTCCTTTCGCCTGGTGAGAAGCCTTAATTATGTAAAACACTTACAGCCTCCACTGACGGACAAGATAGTATAGCACTGCTGGATCGAGTTACATAGAATTAGCTTTACGTCGGACGATCGCTCTTACAGTAGGTCTGACGTTGTCGCATAGGATTTCCTAATGTTTAACATCGGACGTAAATATCAAACAGGTAGTTCCAGTATAAAAGGGATAGCTCCTCCCTCTTTTCTCATCTTGGAAATGTAAATTTGAAATTCAAAATGCACTGAACAGTGGACGAAACGAATGCGCTTTGCAGACCTCTACACTAGACTCTAAATGTTGAAGACAGAGACCAAATATACGGGAGAAACTGGAAAATGAACAGAAGGAAGCTATATAAATACTTTTTGGTACAATTTATATTTGTTGGTCTTAAAAACACGCTTGCCTTCACATTTATCTTCTAATTAATTTTAAAGTTGCGCTATATATCATCGCACATCACACAGTTGTAACAGTTGCTCGATTCGTCTGGATCTTCCTGTTTAATGTTAGGCGTACAGGTGTTAGGCTACTAGACCTAGATTCTAGTTCCTGAGTTCTGATTGGCTAGAATCTAGATCTTTAAATTATCTTACTACAGACTAAACGCGACGACCTCATTTACTCGGAGTTTCCGGTGGAATATCTTAGGCTCGGTCTCTCGTGCAGTTATCGTTTTCGGGCAAATTGTTGTCCCGGCCACAGCTTGTGCTCGTATACAGAGATGAATGCAATAGTCAGCCAATCAGATTTGCTACGTACGGAAATGAGCCCAGTCTTATCTGTGCGGCGCTAGTATCAACTTCGTTTCTGGAACTATCGTCAATGACATACCTATGTCTTTTTTTCCCAGTCTTATCTGTGCGGCGTTAGTATCAACTTAGTTTCTTGGACTAACGTCACTGACATACCTATGTGATATATAAAGTTAATTGATTGATTGATTGTGTGTGTGTGTGTGTCTACATCTACATCTACTTTATTACTTGTCAACACTTTCGTATCAAGACAAGGTGTGTGTGTGTGTGTGTGCATGTGTGCGTGCGTGCGCTCTCGCGCGCAGTTAGCGCAGTTGGCAAGATCTCTAACAGCCAGCCAGGAGGTCCCAGGTTCAATCCCCGGCCTGATCGAGGATTGAACATGTGAGATCCTCTTTTTCTACACAGTCTGTGGACAAGGACGTTAATACGTTGGTCTTGACTCTTGACGTTCCATCGGTGAACTTAAAAGAACCCACACACTTCTTGAAAAGAGTAGGGTAATCCTGGTGTCGTACTCTGCTAACTTGAAGGCACGACTTACTGTCTCAGCCTGAAAGAATTGTAAACCGCGTACAGCGGTCTGGCTAAACCCTCACTACTATACTTAAACATACTTGTTGTGAAACAAGTGTTGAAAAGCCCCGTGGGGAGCGCTTGATCTATATGTATGTCTCAAAACTGCCGCGCGTGATTGGCTAGTCTTGAAATTGCTGCGCATGATTGGCTACTTTTGGTTGTGCACTTAAATGGCATTTCTGTCGCGCGCGCGCTCTTCATCCTTTCAAACACCGAAAACTCAGGACAGAAATCCAAAATATAGGGAAACAGTTTCATATAAGTTCCTTACAATGAATATAGAACTGAAAGGGAAACTAAGGACCTTTTTGAAAATTGTTCATTAAAACATTTTTAAAACTTTTTGGTACCAACCTGCAAACTATCGAAACAGGCCACAGTGCGCAACCACAACAACAGTCAACACAAATAAAGTTTATAAATAAACAAAATAAGTCACTATTTCACTAAATATTGAACAAATGTTCTTAGTGATTGGCTGTTGTACTTGTTTGGTTCCATAGCTTAAAATTTAAATTCCAGTAAATCTGTTGGCGTTATTGAAAATCGAATTAAAGACATTTAACAACGGAACAAGCAGCAATGTTTGCGTTTAAATCATTCAAAGGATGTGTCGCTGGACTGAAAGAATAATAAACTTAAGTATACATACTCAGCTCTATTTCTTCGCTGCCACTTCACTGCAAAATTCCAAATAAGTAATTCAGTTCCCGGAGTTCAACTGATTTGAGTCATTTTGTTCAGAGTCCAATTCGTTAGCTGAAGCCAAGACTTCCATAGCTTGAATAAATTCTTGCACAGTTCTTCCAACAAAGCAGATTCAGTCCCGGACTGTCTATTCCACAGTTCTTGGTTTCACTGTTGTGACTCCTGATGACCGAGATCAATACAATTTATACGGAAAGCACGAAGAAATCCGGAACACAAACCTGAAATTTCCCTCCTCTTTCTGCACCATTCTCAAGTCAAGTGACCGAAACGTTCGTGTTTTGTGTCAACATTCGTGTAAGTCAACATTTTCATTCTTTGTTTTGATTCAACATAAAATCCAAATAAATGGCGATACAAAATTTATTGCGATTTTCAGACGTAAATACCATTTTATATTGACGGCGTTGGGAGAAAATATATTCTTCTTATTGGCTTCGTCGCTTCGCGACTCCACCAATACGGAATATATTTTCTCCCAACTAGCCGTCAATATAAAGTGGCACTTACGTCTCAAAATCACAATAAATTTATAGTATTGAATGAATCTCACAACTGGAAACATTAAGTTCTCAATATCAAAAAAATAATGTTTCTTATTGATAACAAAAGAGTTGAGACAACACAGCAAAGACAACTTTGATTCGTTTGTTGTCGATAACTTACCTGTTGACAATTTTCTACCTGATAATTTTGGAGACACAAGAGCTTCTATAGTTATAGATTACTGTTGGCCCTCGTCTGCGAAGACTTTAATATTATCCCACATATACTGTTAGTATTCTTCATCTGCATAATTTTGTGCAGTAAGCTTGTCTCACATAGGGTACAAAAGTTTGCCTTGGGCCTAGTGCAAACGGACGCAACAAGTACTGCAACAAGTATGCAACATTGTAGACCAACAAATGATGTTGAAAACCAATGATGTTAAAGGAAACCTGCAGTGAAAAATACATTACCGGCCAAATAAAAGACATTGCTTCACTGATTTCTGGTGTGAAATTTCAGAGCTGAAAAGCGTGGCATAAACGATAACGGGGTAAAACCTTTTCGGCATTTTGCCAGCATTTTGTCGATGGATGCCGCCATCTTCAATTTTGACGTCACTGTATTCGAGACGGGATTTTCCGCGTGTTTTAATGTGTTCTTTGCAGCCTGGCCTGGGCAAGTTGCACTCGTAATTATATTAAAATGGTGAATGGGAAACGTTTATCTTTCGCTAGGCTGTGACCCCTTTTAGTAAAGCCGAAGTATTCGACAGATGAAGATCGTTCTTCTTCAGAGGACAAGCGTGCAGCCCACGCAAGATCCCGTCCTGAGCACAGTGACGTCAAAATTCAAAATGGCGGCTTTCATCGACAAAATACCAAAAAGTTTTTGCTCCGCTCTCGTTTATGCGACGGTTTTCAGCTCTGAAATTTCATACAAAAAATCAGTACATCAAGGTCTTTTATTTGGTTGGTAATGTATTTTTTACTGCAGGTTTCCTTTAAAAATGATTTTATCCGACATGCCAACTTACTGGCTTAACGTTTTGTACTCTCCTTGTCTGAAGCTTCGTGTTCTCCGCCTGGCACAGTCATGGGAGGCTATGGGTCAACTTCTGGGCACGATTGCTACATGTGTTGGAGCGCTGGGCCATATCTCGCTTATTCTGACCCTTATGATTTACATGTTTGCCGTGCTGGGAACGCGAGTGTTTGGGTCTTTGTACACCGCAAACAGATTTGAGGCCGAGCGCGTGCCACGATGGAACTTTACAGATTTCGGCCATTCCTTCATGTTGGTATTTCGAATCTTGTGTGGAGAATGGATTAAACCTTTGTGGAACTGTATGAGAGTGTCCAGCCCAGCTGCCGCCATTTTGTTTTTCTTCCCCGCGTTCTTTATTGGAAATTTCATTGTAAGTATAGTAGTGTTTACCAAAGTATAGCAAATGCTGCCGATCTCGAACTAAAAGTTAAAAAAAGTCCCAAAGTGGGTTGATTTTCTAGGTTTTGGCCACAGTAAATACTCGTATATTCTTTGTGAAACCAGGCAATGTGGGCCAAATGGCGTCAGCGTGTGACAGGGGTGACAGGCCGAGATGCTCGATCTGGTCTCCGGAATCAAGCCCACTGCAGAAGGAATATTTTATATCGTCATGTTTGCATCATAGTCATCTTCCAGGCACTCTGCTGTTGCCATGTGATACCATGTTATCAATCGTTTCCGAAGTCTACTGAGGAATTAGGAATCTCGCTTGCACAACATTACCCACAGCCTCGTGGTAGAACATTGCTTGCTTTCTGACAAAAATTTACCGTTTTCATTTTCAAACTCTAATTTTCATAAATAATTTCGCATAAATTATAAATGATGCGCTCATTATCGGACTACAGCTACTGAAAGTTTTGTTTTGATTGCTTCAAAGCTGCGATTTTTAGGTCCGCAAAACCTAGGCGGGGGGTCCAATAACCAAAGGGTTAATTGCAATCACTCAAGAGTAAATATGAAAACTATTGAAAGAGGTTCTAATGGCACGACACTGCTCCAGCAGTACCTCCGAGGCTGATCCAGAAAACTGAAAATTGTCCCAACTCAAGTTTATACCAAAGTAAACTGTGTAGTCCCTCAAAATGCAATTCTTCAAGTATCGATCGCGTCATTTTACCTTCCATCCTCGACTGTATCATTTGCATTCCTAACGAACATACTTTTAAATACCTTGTTTCAATATATATCTGTCTTCTTTATAATCTTGAATGATTATATCTTTCTGCAGCTTTTTGGTGAAAGATGAAATCTTAATGGAGGCCTCGGGCTTGTATGGGGACTTTATGTGATAACTATTTTGATAGACAGCATACAAATTGCCGTCACAAGTTGTTGGGTTTTTTTTTGCCAAGTGAAGACAGGCAAGGTTGAATAACGTAGATATTACTAAAATGCTTATAAACGTGGCAAAGCAAAGTTTAATCTGAGCTGTTCTAATATTTCTAACTAATCAAGCAGCCTTTTTCAGGAAAAAATGATAAAATGATTGGATTTTAATAACGATTGCATTCTAAGACATTTTTAAACATCGGAGTAACTTTGTTTTAACCAGACTATAAATCCCCTGGTGATATTTTTGGCAGATAATCGGCTCTTCCTTTATTGTTAGGCCAGAGGGTTTTAATTTTGCTAAATAGCATGTTTTGAGTAAATATTTTATGATCTTGTTTAAAAATAAGCTCCAAGGCCTATTGGAGATGGAACCATAATACTTCAGGTCTGACTTGTGACTGCACTATTTTATATTCCATTCGCCTTCGGCGGGATAACTTTCAAACCAGTGGATGCAAGTATACTCTATGTATACATCGTCTGATATTGTAACAGATTTCATTCCCAGTTGTTTTGTATATTGCCGAGCATGTAGTTTTGCGTCATATTAGCGAAAATTCAAGACATCGGCTTGCATTCATGACCTTGTGACCTCTTTCTTGACATCTTATGGTAACTGACACACGCTCATAATTCACATTTTACAACCTTTTATACATCTTTTACCGTTAAAATGGGAATTGTAATAAATAGCTATTTTTAACTACAGTTTTATTGTTATGTAATATTGTGTAACTCTTGACAAACTGATGAATGCATGTCACTCTTCCGTTAGATGCATGACGGTGTGTTAGACCAAAGTTTGTTCGTAAAACTATTTGTACAATAGCTTACAATTTTCCGTCCCTTCACCTTCTCCGTCCCACTTGTTCAAGGAAATTTGTGTATCGCTAGAATGGCAGTAGACACATGCGCTTTCGGAGCGCCTATTTTTATCAATGCGATTAATACATCCATCAAATTGAAGCTTAAACATCCCGCCGGGCAACCCCCGGGCATTTGACCAGCTTTCATGCCCGTGGGGGCGGGAATTTGACACCAGGATGTGTCCCGGGGTCGGGCATTTGAACGTAAGGGAGGGGGAGGGTCGGGCATTTGAACAAAACCGAAATACCTGATCGAATGATT
>JANSTR010208367.1:0-23914 GCA_025434805.1 Antipathozoanthus remengesaui | reverse complement strand
TCATAATATAAATCATATATCCCCCCCGCAGACAATATAGACTATAGTCTTCTGAAATAGATAATTTCCTACATTTTTAAACTAAGTGTAATAAGAATATTTTCAAACATCAAAATCATACCTCTTTATTGTCACTCTAACTTATGTGTCCAATTTCTCTGTTACAGTTGATTCTCCCCACACATGTGCAGGGTTATCTGTGTCAGGCATTGACTTACAGTACACCAGAAACTCCTCCTCAAGGTCATTCATTGCTTTTTGAAGATTGATTCAAAAACCAGGAGATTTTGACAAAAACCGGGAGACTGGGAGAATGCACCAAAAAATCGAGAGACTCCCAGGAAAAACGGTAGGGTTGGAATGCCTGTGTCTGCCAACAAAGTGTTTGAAGCAAAGGCCAAACTGTTTATGAAAGATTTAACAATGTGATACTGAAACACATATCATTTATTCAGTTGGGAGACGGAAGGCATTGGAAACATCCAGAGAAGTTAGTTGACTTTATTTGGTTTCGTTGGCGTTATGTTTTCATTTTGCTTGCCACAGCTGAGAGGGATGGTGGGAGCTTACCAGACAGTTATTTGAAATAAAAACGGATTCATGATACTTATTTAGAAATGAATGTTTACGATTTGGTCTTGTGTATTGATAATAATGAAAATCAAATGACATTTGTCATGCATATATTGTTTATTTGTGTCCCTTGTAGCATTATTTGCATCCTCGCATATAAAGCTACTCGGCCACAAATAAACTATATGCCCTCCACATGTCATGTGATTGTCCTGTTATGGCAAATTTGATAAAGGGCACCACATAAGAAATCTTCATGAAACTCTTTAAAAATATCCAACATTACTGCACAGTATTTTTCACAGTTTGACCACTAGGTCAAAAAGCTAGATAGAAAATTAAACCTGAGTGTGTAGTTCCTTTACTTACCAAATTTCAACAGAACCAAAAGAAGCTGCAGCACTGGTAACTTTAACACTGCTGCGAACTGTTTACTTTCCATCTGACCAATTAAAGCTGACTATAAGCCTTCTTAACACAAGGGTTTCCCTTTCCCAGTGCCAGTACTTCCACATTCCCCACAACATCCATTTAAGGATTAGTCTGCACTTGACTCAAGTCTATAGGAAATAACAGGTTATTTCACTCAGATAACATGATTGTATATTTATAATAGTTATACGTATTTGACGTTTAGCTTTGCCAACACTACACAAAAAAGCACTATCAATTAATTGAGTCTGTGTTAAACAAGCATGGGTTTTATGAACTTTAGTGAAGTGGTGTTCACTAAATGAACATGCGAAACTCTTATTAACTCTAATCAAATTTTTAACATACATGTTGAAAGTAATAAGAGTACACAAGATTTGATGAGAACTAGTGCAATTGAGAGTTGGCAGTCATCATAACTCGACTCTTGAGCTCGTTTGACCCCAACTTCAATTAAGGAAACTTTGTTTACAAGTGCGATTTGTGCTAATTTTCAAGGATTTTGGGAAATGATATTTATTCCCATGCAAACTCGCTAAAATTGAATCCCACACCAACAGGAAACACTACAAAAAAGTCAAAAACCCTTTAATAGCATGGCCATGGGCTGCCCTTGATTCTGTACATTAAAATTCAGGAAGTCCTCAGTTTCTAAAACACTAAACTAGGATGCATGATGAACTCATGAAATGGATTAATGAAAATTTATCTGATGTTGAGAGGAATCCCAATAGACTGATACAGAATTTGTGATAAAAATATGGTATGTTTTTATTTTCTAAGCTGAACAAAACCACAGGTTAGGATCTAATTACTAAATTAGAGCTGACCCAAGGAAGGAAGCACCAGAATGAGATGAGTAAATAGAATATCACTCGCTTTTTTTTGTATATACCTATCCATACTTCTATGAGATGACCAAGGAACGAATTTGTGAAATAATAATGACTACAAGTTCAGCATGCTGCAATATTTGTATATTTTGCATTTATAATCCAACATTCTCGAATGGCAGCTCTTGTCACCTGCATTCTGAGATTGCCAGATGTCATGGATTTACACATCATGTAGATTATCAGTTGAATTAGAAACACGACCAAGAATCATTCTTGACAAGTTTTAAATGCACAAAGACAATACAAACATAATATTTTATTATTTATTAGAAAAACGGTTGTGACGTTCCTTCGTCGGCGTGCAGATTATAAATAGAGTCTGCACGACTGTCTGAACGATGGAAATTTGAATGGAGCGCGTGGGTTTTTGAGAACCTTCTAATACTACAAGATCCAATGCACAGTAACCAGATATTGATTAAAAAGTTCAGAACATTTTCTAACGCTTAGTGGAAACTCTCTAATGTCTCAAAACATAAATCGTTTAATAGCCGTACATCTATTAAATCAAAATGATATGTCTATGAAAGCTCACTCACTTACCTTCCAAGTCCTTCATCCAACTTTAGGAAGTGTTTGATTACTAGCATTAGCACTTATACATATCCTGACTTCAGCACATCGCTGTTGTGATTAATAATTGCAACAAACCAAAGTCATAGCCGTTGCCGTTGGTTTTGAAATATGCTTTCTTTTGTTCAGAAGATATTTTTCCTGATGGCGTCCAGTTTCTATGCCACCATGGAAACGAGGCTGACTCAGGCTCTATTTTTAGCGCACCAATCAACAAATAACAACCGCCAGCCTGTCACGTTATCCCGTGCAGAGTGTACCGGTGGGTGGGGAGGTCGGGCATCAATGAGATTTCTGATTTTGCTTGTCGGACAGAACTGCATTTGTACATACTACAATCCTGGCCAAAAAACCTTGGGACACCATCCGAAAACAGCTTAAATTTTATTATTTCTGTGACCTCTTTTCAGGGTTTACCCCTTTCCCCCAATTCAATGTTGTTTTGTAGTGTGGCTATTCTGGCTTGCAGAAAAACATATTTTCAACATTGAGAACGGTGGAAGCTAAGGGGACCAGGAGATGAATAAGTGTAATGCTTGTTTGATGAGTGTCCCAAGATTATTGGCCAAGATTGTAGCTTAGGCAGATTAAGGCATAGGTCCACAGTGGGAAATTGAATAAAACAAAAAAAGTTCTAAAAAATTAGAATATTCCATATTTCTTGCCCCAAACTTACTACCAAAAGCCACAACATTATTTGCGGTCACCGTGGAAAATCACGTGATGTGACGCCATACTGTCCGTTATTTTGGCGGGTTTTTGTACTGCCCGTCTTTGACCTAAAAGTACAAGCTGTAGCCCAAATTTTTCTAGCTTACAAAATATCCAAGATTATTTAAAGAAATATGCTAAAGTTTTCGAAACTAATTGGGCTTTGAAATAATTGCAGCCAGTTCTTGGGAGATATTGGTTTTAATTCGCAAAGTCGACAACCTGAATAAATAAATACCTCATCTTTTTGAAAAGGACCAATTAGATTAAAAATTTCCTTATAATTCCTTTAATCTTGGGTACAGCCTTGCCTTCTACTTTTGGCCCAAAGACGGGCAGTACAAAATCCCGCCAAAATTTACGGACATTATGACGTCATATCACGCGACTTTGCAAGTTGATCGAAAATAATGTTGTGGCTGTAAATTTGGGGAAGACATATGCAATTTCTGATATTTGAGAATTTTATCTTTATTTAATTCAATTTTTCACAGTGGACCCTTGCCTTAATCTACCTGAGAGCCTTCCTGCACTGAAAAATACAGCTTATAAATACATCATTACACAAAAAATATATAAAATAAATAACATATAATAAATAATTAAATAATTATATTCCTCTGATATTAATTGTTAATACGTATTCAAGTTTTGGCAGGAAGGATCATTTTATGATTAGTTAAACCCCACATCGCCATTTTATTTTCAAGGTAATAAATTGATATAAAATATTAATAAAAGGGAACTGACATGTTACTAAAATCACCATATTTTAATTGTGTAGCCGAGTGGCATAGTGCACACTTTTTCTCCCTTGTATCTGACGAACCGTTACCGAGGTCTCGACTCAACTGACAGCCATTACCATTACAGCCTTTTTATTTTCCTTTATTCTTCTTTTTCAAAAATTTTACAATTTCGAGAGGCAGTTCGTATAGAAAAACCACCGTTCGAGAAATTTTTCACTTTCATAAAACACGAATAAAAGTTTTCTTTAATTCTTCGAGAACTAAGGTGCTGTTTCCTTTTAATTCCATACCTACAAAAATAAAATTTTAAAATTTTCGTCTTCAGTCAGTGTCCTGAATCGTCTTTTGTTGTTGTTTCAGTGCTAAAATAGTAATTGCTCTCAAGGAAATTGCACTGAATTAACAAGTCACTGTCTTCCTTTGTAGCTGACAAAAGATTCCGGTCGGTTTTTGTTTTTCGTGACATGCAAGAGGACAGGTTTTGAATGATCATGCCAATTAAGGTTATTAATAGACCTTATGGATAATGACATCACATGGCCCGAAAGGCAGTATGCTAGCTGTAGTACGCACAAATCCAATATGGTGGCCAGTGGTAGCGGTCAGCGGTGCAGGGAATACTAAAATTTTAGCAGAAACGAGAGCGAACTTGTCCGCCCATGCGTCGCCCTATTTGAAGTTTCTTGGTCAGTTTTATTTGAACTATCTTAAGGCTCAAACAAAGTCCAGCAACATCGGAACACATGCCAGCATTACTACCATTTAAATTTCCCGCTTCGCGAAATACGACGCCATACTGAATTATCTCTACAACTACCATAATGCACGTTCGAGGCGACTAGCATTGTTGTGGCTCTTTTGACGTCATAATGCATAGGGTCTATTGCAAACGCAGGATTTAGTTACCTGGTTACACGGATTGGAGAAAAAAATAATACACTGTAAACCAGTCAATCAGAGGCTTGTATTTTTAGTAAACTGCACTAATAAATAGATCATGTCGGAGGGGGAAGACTTTGGGTTCTTGCCGCCTTCTTGTTATAAATCTAGTTTTGATAAATATAGTTATCACGAAAATTAAACTCAATAAATGCAACAGAATGGTCCTCAAGCATTTGGGTCATTTGGATTTTGCGGCCCTTTGCCACTGATTCGGTCAAATACATACGGAATGACGCTGCACTACATGGTTAGAGTTACATCAACTCCAGGTTGGCATCAATACACAGTCGAATTTTTTATCTTGAAGTGAAGATAAGCGCCCGAATATGTTCCGTTCTGTATCTCTCAGTGCACACTACGTCGAAAACACTGGCAAGTATATTTTGTAGGAGTAACATAATACAACGTGAAACCGAAAACCTTCGTGAACGCATCAAGAAATCAGCTGGCAGCTTTGCGGTCAAACAGAATACTTGCGGGAGCGAATACTCGACATTTGGTGTCAATTCAAATAGAGGTCTTAACCGCAATGCAATGAACTACCAACGTCCTTTATTTTTAAAGGTCACAATTATCTTGTACAGTTAAAATACATTTATTCACCATTGTGCGCATGAAAGAACTGCAGCCAGGAACCGATATCAGCACTGCAGTTTCTCTCTTTTATTCAATGAGAATAAACTGCAAGATGACTCTAAAGCATTAGAAGTACAAAAACATTTTACAAAGACTAAATAGCTGCCGATTTGTTCAACTGACACAGAATTCTTTGAGATAGCAGCTGAACACGGGGGATTTTCCAACAACAGCAAAAAAATCAGTTTATCTCTCAAGACAGCACAAGGATTACTCTAGTTTTTCCGAGACAAAGAAGCGCATTATTAATGCGTTTTACTTTAAAGCTCTTTGTCATTTTATAATATATTACAAAAATCTGACAGTTTGCTCAGAAAATAATAGTTTTCTCTCAAATCCAAACATTAAACTATCCGGTAATGTTAAATTATTAATCAATGGCAACCAAATCGGCCGCACGAGCAAGTGGTTCTCTTTATATTATGAAATCTGCACTCATTTCAAGCCACATCATTCATAAATGTTTGATCCTTATTATAATTAAACAGGCCTTTGGTTCTTTTGAAAAACTTTTAAATCACCTGCCTCTACTCTAGCTAGAATCTTGAGAAAAAAGAGTCGCCTCAAGTTTAGATTTAGACGTACATTCAATATCTACTTTGCCACAAGCGCTCCTCTTGGATAGAAATTATAATTTCTTAATAGGCCTTAATAATTGATGAGGCGTTTGAGCGTCAGTATTGTACTCCGCTTGGAAACAGTAAATCGGCCAACAAAAGGACCGAATATCGATGTTTAGGAAATTAGTCAACGCAAAGCAGCTGCCATTGAACATGCACGTTCAAGTGCAAATTATAGGGTCGTAAATTCTCCTGAATCCCCGACGTTTCAAACGTCGGTATTTCAACCCAAGTTTCAAGGTATAATTCTGTATGCTAACAGAAATTACGAGCTACAAACTTAAAGTGAAATTGACCAAAAACCAAGCGAAAACTCTCATTTTTGTTCTTTTTCCTGCCAAGCAGTTGGAAGTCGTAAAATGCCAAGCGAAGACTTGATAGATGCTCAAAGACGCACGAAAAACACAATGCAAGTTGTATTCGAGAAATTACAAACTATAAGAATTCAAATGCAAGTGGTTGCTCAGAATGTGTGCGAGATGAAGGAATATTATACGAGTGTAGATGGAAGGTTGGAAGTCCTCTCAACAGAAAGTTACTACATTGAAAACAGCTGTTCCATCACCGCCAGGACGAAAGCATGACGCTGACACGACGAGGTAGAAAGTATAAAAATTTGCAACCAATCAGACCACAGACAAAATGGATCATTCATAGCAAATATGAAACAAAAGTTTAAGTCGAGCAGACCTAAGATGGCAATTTTTTTATTCGACGATAAATGCAGTTCTGATCATTCTTGAACAAGAGACTACGTTCAACTGGTCAGCGGGCTAAAATGAACGCTATCATGCACGTGCATGCGCAAGAGCTAGAGAGAGGTTTTGACAGACAGGTCGTAGATTCCCCAAGTCAAGTAGGAATACCCGTAGTCCTACAAATTCTGAAGCTAGTTCTTGATTTGACAGTTGCATCATCTGAATTTCAAACTGACAACGAGATTGATCAGTAGACGAACGGAAGCCTTTGTTTAAAATAGAAGAGAAAGTGGAAATGCGAATATATATACGGGAATGTCATTCAGGCTCCTGAACTACCCCAAAGCAGTGTTGAAATCCTGTTCTCGTGAACTAACAGTGTTTTTATATTAAAATATCTTGTAAATCTAAAAACTAAGAACAATTCTTGCATATTATTATCCACAATCGGCTAATTCGGGCCTTTTTTTAACTCTTAAGCCGAACGTCAGTTCAAAATGATCTTGCGTAACGCATGCGCTGATGAACGCACACTATTCGGCATTTTTCTTCTGGTAGAAGAACGTCCAGGGCGTTGAGAACTTTTCTCAGCCTCCTCGTTCAGTCACATAAGAGAGTGAAGACCTCGCTCGTTATCACATTTAGAAAGGTAGCAGAGAAAATGAATAAAATGGGTTTGTGATAATGTACTCTGATTTCAGAACTGACACATAACAATAACAGTAACTATTGCGTTTATTCCTGGAGCATGAAACCAAGTCACATCCAGACGATCGCTTTCCCAATTTTTGGCACTGAACATCGACGTTATTAAACATTGTTTTTGTCCGGCTAACCAGACAATACAGTGGATATTAAACTTTAACAACTATCGAGGTTTTAAGTGTTTATAAGTTGAAACAGTTTTTTTACAGTTTTGGAGATAACAAAGACAGCTATGGGGCCGACCATTTAACTTTTGAGGGGGGAGGGTGGGCTTTTTTAGGTCAGAATGATTTTTTCCCAAGGCATTTGGCTTGCAAGAATTTTTTTTCCATATAGAACTTATAGAACATAGAGAACCTATTGCTGCAGGATTTTTTTGGCCCCAAGAACCATGCAAGAATTTGTTTTCCAAAAAGCCCCCCCCCCTTCCCCCCCAAAAGTTAAACGGTCGGCCACTAAGAGGAAAACTTAGAAACTCTGAAAATATATACCACACTATGTCTGGGAAGCAACATAGACAACCTTTAAAAGATTCCCGTCTCAAAATATGTTCTTCTACATTTCCTTTATTCCCACTTGATGAAAAAAATTCCCACTTGGTGAAGTTTTCCCCTTAAATGAAACCCCAAATAAAACATTTTGCGAGTACAGAAATTTTCTAGCGAAATAGGACCGTTCACCATCGATCCATTCAGTTTTAAACAGTAATGCAAGTTCCTCCACCAGCAGATTAGATTGCAAACACCTTAAGAGTCGGGATGTTGGGTTAATCCCATCCCACACCCCCTCACCCCCCCCACCCCCCCCCCACCCATAACACCACCCGGGGGGGGGGGGGGGGGCCCCAAACCAAAAAAAATTCATGCCAGCAAAAATGATAGAAAAAAAATTGTGCAAAGAAGAAAGTAAAGAAAAAAATAGGGTTTCGCCTGCAAAAAAAGTCCTTCACAAGCAATGAGCAAAAAAAATTCCTACAAGCTAATGTAGCTGTTGTAGAGATGAAACCTAGCATTTTAGAATAGTGCAAGTAAAACTATGGCAACCTTACCCATTGAAATAACCAAGTTAGTATGTTTATGTTAAAATTGTAAGGCCGCTTCATTGTTGGTTACACTTTCTTGTTTTATAGTCACGTCGACAAGAAACAAAATACAACTGAACATCCGTCATTAACCAAACTCAAAACAGAACAACGAAACTCGTGCGAAACATCAAAACGAAGCATTATATTTATAAGTAAAGTTCGACACAATGCAAACTAAAGCGTCAGTTTATACATTTTGCGTTGAAGCTAGTGACTCTGTCTCAAGTTCACTTCTTATAATCTGTTACTAAAATTTCTGATGAAACTAAATCGGTTTAAGCATTGAATAACTTTATTGTTACTTAGTGAGTTGAAATAAAAAAGAAGACATGTCTTCTTTCGAATTAGTTTAATTTATTGGACTCTTTTTTTGTTTTGATGAATAAACTTTCACATCACTGAGAAATCTCCAATTCAACATTTCTTGGAAAAAGCAATTAATATTCATACCCAAACTAATGTCACAGATGGCAGGATTTTCTATATTTAGAGCAAATATGGTGATATTTGCGGCAACAACCAGGAAGGATCAGGCCTGCTGTGCCATTTGTTCTTTATTTTAAAAACACAATCTGTTTTGCAAGAAACGACTCTTTTCCGAATACTCCGAATAGATGCTGCCAAATTGGTTTCCTTGTTGCAGTGCCAACAGAACAAGCTCCTTTTGTACGATTCATTATACATTGCCTTCGTTCCTCTGTTAGTTTGTAGTTACTGAGAAAATATGCCAGTTCACAAGACTGAATTAAACCTGTGCTTTATGTAGCTTTATGAAACTATTTGCACGCTCTATAGTTATTACTCGCTAGAAATGTTAGAACCTAACAATTTCGTAAAATTCGTTTTATATTTTTAAAAACATGTGACAAAATGAAATGTTGGCGAACGTTTGCGACTAATTATGGGAAACGGTTGAGTAACTCACAATTTTCTGCTGTTGTCTCAGATCCCTGGCAATAGACGAATTCTGGAAGTCATTTCCGAACAGCTGAGTTGATGGAATTTTAAGAAAGAAAAATCTGTTCTACAATGGCGGGAACCTTAGCAGAAAAAAGTTGCTCGAACACTTTCATAAAGTCCAGGAGTCTTGAACTGGGGACCAAAAATGCTTTGTCTCAGCATAAATTATTAAGCATTAAAGCTCATCTCCCACTGCGTGTGTCTCTTTATTCTAGGAAAACCACGAAACACGCTTATTCTTCTGTGCCCTCTCTGTCGGTATTATGCCCTGTATTTGGGGCGAATAATGTGATGATTACGGCTGAAACAGGCACAAACGAGTGCGTTTTCGTTTCAGGAACGCAGAAATAAATTTTGGGAGCAAGCTAGTCAGTGAGGTGGTATTGAATGCGGTGTCATATGTTCTTCAAACACAACCTGTTTCACAAATAATGAACTTCTCTCTGATGATGATGATGCTGCCAACTGACTTCCTTGTAGAAGTGGCAACAGAATCCGCTCGTGTACGATTTATATGCACTGTGTTCGAGAGAAACTTGTTCATGCGTTTGTCACTATAGCAGAGTAGATTACTGCAACAGTGTCCTCTATGGGGCACCTAAACATCAAACTAAGAAGTTGCAACGTGTACTGAGATAATTGGTATCATTAAAACTTAATTCTGTTTTAAAAGTGAAACTTGAGATCCTCTGATAAGCTCTTGTTATAGGGGAGGGGGACAGGGGCTTTGTTTGTGCGACGCAGGTCGGTTGGGGTTTCGTGGACTTCCTCCTGCGAACTAATCTTAGTTCGCGATTTTAGGTCCCAGTCCGGGTATCCACAGGTCATTGTCGTAGGAAAGGTCTTCATCTTAGTCGTTCTTCTCAGTGACAATTGATTCTGCGCAGTTGTGTAAAGAACTGATCATGACTGAACTGGGTGGTTGACTGCCAATTGAAGTATTGATCGATATGGGTTAGTTTCCGATATATCTTGATCTGTAGGGACCCATCCTCTTTTCTTATAGAATTGGTATCTAGGAAGACCAGAGAGTTACTAACTTACGTTACTGGATGTCGACTTCAGGTGTTCGGTGAATTCCTGTGCATGTTCTTTATATAGTTTGCAGTGGGTATTGTTCATAAATCAAAACCACGATAGAGGGAGATTAGGCGATGATTTGATGGCCATTTGTTCGATATGTTCCATATACGCATTACAAATGGGTGGTGAGACTGGAGAGCCCATGGGGGCTCCATGAAACTTTTAGTAAAACTGACTATCAAACAAAAAGTATATATGCGCCTGAAAGACAAAAATTCAAAAGTCTAGCCATAGACTAGGATCTGCTTCCAATTTATCCCAAACTACGCCGCTTAACAGCATTGTCAACTGGTACCCTCATGAAAAGGAACTTGACATCAAAGGATCGTAGTTCCTCAGGCTCATCCAGGTGTTTATCTTGTAACAAGGTCGCAAAAAGTTGAGAGTTCTTTACGAGGCTCTCCATTTCCCAATGACGAGGGAAATAAGGTTTGCCAGCTGTTTAGCGCAGTTGTATGTGATGAAATGAACACACCATGAGGCAATCTTCTGCAGTCACGTGTGTCGAAAGTTTCGAACCAACAGCACCGTGACTGAAGTCATTGAGAACAAGATCCGTGTTAGGGTCGAAAGTTTAAAATGCTTTCAAACGTGTTGTACTGTGCATCAAAAATTTAATCTGAAAGTAATATTTACAAACCAGTACAGATGAACTTTCATTCTATTAATTTACAACATACTTAATGTATAATATACTTTATATATGTCAACGCTAATTTTCATAATCGTAGCCAATCGGCAGTATTTATTCCTATAGGTCTTCTTCTCGCTCGCTCCGGCTTCAGTTCAAGACGTCGGGCAAAACATTCTCCATGACAGATCTATCAGTCAGTTATTAAGATGTTTTTCATACTTGAAAACGAGTCAAATACAATAAACAAAGGACAAACACTATCAATAATTTGTACACGTATTCATCTTCCCACATCCGTCTGATGCCTTGCGCTATGACTTTGTACATGAGTATGGTTAGCACCACCAACGCAATTACCATAAGTATTATTTCGGTTGTATCCATGGTAACAAGCTAAAAAAGTAAAACAAATTACAGTACATTACAGCAGCCCTATGCCCCACTGGGGGCCACAAGGACTGAGGGAGAGACAGTACACATTAAGAGTACAAAACCATAAGAAAAGACATTAGGAAGAACAACAACAAGGTTTTGAAAAAGAAGATGCAATTTTTGGTAACATTCAACTCTCGATTTTTAGGATATTTTTAGGAATTTTAAAATTTACCAAGAAGATTTCTAGTAGCTGTTATTTATTCGTAAACGCGTATTTCGAAGTGTAGATTGATTTGCTACCCTTTCTGGACCTTCAAAAAAATTTAAACTTTGAACAATTACGGCAGATTTCTTTTTGTATTCATATAAAGCTATTAACCTTGCATATGATACTTTGCAGCTGAAACAAAAGCAAACATTATTTTGCTGTTTTACCAGTCAAAATTTCCAATATAGCATCCTTTCTCCATTCCGGTAACCATGGCAACAGCGAGTTGATCACATTTTTTGTCTCAACGTTCGTCGAAACATTTTTTAACTTACATTCTAAATTTATTTTCAAATATATCTAAATTAAATTTTACGCTTTGAATGGAATGGCACATTAATTCTATAGAGGTTTATTGGGTATTTCGTATTGGACATTTCGCGTATTGAGTATTGGGCACTTATTCTAAAGCTGTATCATGACTTGATTAGTTATGTGTTAGTTATTAAGCTCCAGTCTGTCGGGTCCTGCAGTGTATGAAATTGCCAAATAGCTTAGGACAGCAGATCTCTACACATATTTAATACGTCTAGTGGTCTGCTGTCCCAGGCCAGTCGCATGAAGGTGAGCGTGCAGCTTTGTCGGTTGCGCTACCTCGATTATAAACTCCAAAACTATAACATCTTTAGAGATGAAACGTAGCATTTTAGAATAGTGCAAGTAAATCCAACGCAACCTTTTGGTAAATGAAAGAAAACTGTCGACTTCTCATTAAAATTACCAAGTTAGTTTCTTTACACATTTTCCGTTAAAGTGACTCTGTCTCAAGTTTACTTTTTATGATCTGTTACTAAAATCATTCCGATGATACTTTGATGTACAAAGAAACTGACATATTTCGCAACGCCATGATAATATATCAAACAAAATGTTTTATTGATTTGTTCTAAATCAGTTTAAATATTTAATAACTTTATCGTTATATAGTGAGTTGAAATAAAAAAATCAAGACATGTCTTCTTTTAAATTAGTTTAATATTTTTGGACTCTTTTTTGTTTGTTTCGATGCACAAACTTTCACATCAAAAATCTCCAACTCAACATTTCTTGGAAAAAGCAATTAATATTCAGATTTTACGTAGTCAAACTAATGCCACAGAAGGCAGGCTTTTTCTATTTTTAGAACAAATATGATGATATTTGAGACAAAATCCAGGCAGCGATCAAGCATGCTCTACCATCTGTTCTTTATTTTAAAAAGACAATCTGTTTTGCAAGAAACGACTCTTTTCCGTATAGATGCTGCCAAATTGGCTTCCTTGTTGCAGTGCCAACAGAACAAGCTCTTTTTGTACGATTCGTTATTGCACTGCCTTCCTTCCTTTGTTAGTTTGTAGTTACTGAGAAAATATACCAGTTCGCAAGACTGAAACAAACCTGTGCAGTAGTTTTGTGAAACTATTTGTATGCTCTAGTTATGGCTTTAATTTTACTCACTAGAAATATTAGTGCCTGAACAATTTCGTAAAATTCTGGTTTTATAAATTTCGAAAACTGGAAGAAAGCTATAAAGTTTTATATTTTTAAAAATATTGGACTAAATGATTTGTTGGCGGTTGGGGCAAATCATTAAGAAATAGCTTGAGTAACTTACCCTTTCCTGACTCTGTCGTAGATCCTTGACAATAGACTTCAGGGAGTTGTTTCCAAACGGTTGTTGGAGTTGATAGAATTCAAAGAAAGCAATATCTGCTCTTGAACTGGGGACAAAATTGTTTTTTCTTAGCATTAATAATTGAAGCATTAAAGTTCATCTCCCACTGTGTATGTCGTAGATATTCGAAACGCTCGAAACATCCTTTTTCTTCCGCGTCTGCCTTCTTTGTTCGTATCACGCCCTGTCTTCGGGCAAATAATTTGATTTTGCGGCTGAAACAGGCAAACACGAGTGCATTTTTGTTTCAGGAACGCAGAAATAAATTTTGGGAGCAAGCCAATCAGTGAGATTGTACGGGATGTTGTTGTTCTTCAAACGCAACCTGTTTTACAAATAACGACCTTCTTAAGGATAGATGCTGTCAACTGACTTCCTTGTAGCAGTGGCAACAAAACCCGCTCTAGCTTGTACGATTTATATACACTGCCTTCGAGAGAAAATGGAAATTTTGCAACTTCTTCTGAAGTTCTTTGATGTTTCGAATACTGAAATTCTTATCGCGAACCAAGAAGCTACGCTAAGAAACAGAGAAAGCCCCAACATTTGTATGTCTTCGACAGGAAGATTTTATTGTTTCAATTTCAACAAGACAACGTTTTGAAAAAGCAAACGAAAACTATTTTTGAGCCCAAAAGACTGTGTCTCAAGCTTCCTTTGTTAAATCCTGAAGCTTTGATTAACGGGTTGTTGTATAACATTTCCAGCTTGGCGAAAACCCATCACTAGTCATTCCACTTTGAGTTTAGGGGTTCTTAACTTGTTTTCCAATATTTTTCCTCTTTCCAATAGATGCTGCCAACTTCCTTGTTGCGATGGCAACAGAACAAGCTCTTTTACAATTAATGTAAACTATCTTCGTGCATGCCTTCTTAGTTACTGAGAAAAATTAGTTCAAAGTCAAAATTGACAGGAAAAGAGCCTTGACAGATTAAAATGACATGAGTTTACTGAGTTTGGGAATGAAAATGGTTCTCAAGAGTGTAAGAATGTGGCATTCTTTAGAAGCACTGTAATTTGGCAGATTTTGCACAATATTATAATATTGTTTTTGTGGTTGATCGTCACTTTATCATAGTTTCTATTTAAAATAGTGTTTTAAAGGTAGAACTTACTTTTTAAAGTGCTTTGCACTTGTTCTTCATCTATCGAACTCTTAACGATTCCAACTACGTACCAACTTTTCAGTCGTTTCGTAGAAATAACTTAAGTTGCAAAACAATATATATTTTCCCAATTCCCAGAACTGGGGACAGAATTGTTTTGTCTTAGCAATGATAATTTAATGAAGCATTAAAATTCATATACCACTGTATGTGGGAAACTCCCGAAACACTCTTGATGTATCGTAACCTCTTCCAAATTAATTCTCGTTAACAAAAACTTTCATTCATGCGGCAAGCGATAGGCTCCACTGAATTTTAGACAGACAAGGCTACATTACCTTTGCCCAGACGAATTTTTAAACCTTCTCTAGGTTCAGATATAGTAGCTTATGGTTAAAGTAACCTTTACGGTTACTCCCATTCTCTAGGTTCAGTTGGCCGAAATTGCATACTCGCACGCATGTTTGGAATCTTATTAATGATCAGTTACTGCTTCGGTGTTTTAGGTTGTTATTTATATGTACACTTCAAAGTTGACAATCTGTCAAGCGAGAGAGCAAGAGCTCCAAATCTTTAGTTATTCTCTGCAGTTTCTGACAATGATTTCAATATCTTGTCATTTTAGAGCTTATTACATCTGAGCACATGATTTTTTAGGAAAAAATTATTTTGGGAGAATTTTAGAGAAATATCTTTCTATAGCGATGCCTTGACAGTTTTCATGATACAAATGTTGAGATTTGGTATTCCCGGTAACCAGAGAGAGCTTGACCTCTCAGCAGTGTCCACAGTACAACAAATCAGCGGTTTGTCATCACTAACGAGCCTAATTAGTCAACGGTTTTCTACCACAGAATGGTCGACTGTGAACCTGTTCAGCGGTTGTTTATCATTTTTGTTATTATCAACGCAGTGATATGATGATTTTTCCGATAAATATTTTGGAATTTTAGAAAAAAACCTCAGGAATCTTAGATATTTCTGAAAGAATTTTAGGGCTTTTTTGGAGGAATTCCGGAAACATTTTTAGGCCTTTTTTCGGGAATTATGTGGTCAGGCCTAATACAGTTCAAGACGTTGTTGACAAATTTCTCACTTGGTTATTAAGATGTCTTTTATACTTGAAACGAGTCAAATGCAAAGAAACAGGACAAACACTATCAATACTGACGTGTACATGCCTTCATCCTCCCGCGTCTGTCTGATACCTTGCGTGTGTTGTGTTGTGACTTTGTAAACATAGTAGTTATTATTTCGATTGTATCCATGGCAACACGCGTACGCTAGAATAGAGTAAAACACTTAGTGGCGCAAGAAAACATTAAAAGTACCAAACTATCAGGAAAGACAGTGGGAAGAACAAAAACAAGGTTTTACAAAGGAAAACACAGTTGCCAGTAACATTAAAAAATTATTGTATATTCAGCTCTTGTAATTTGGAGAATTTGGCCACGATTTTGAGATTTCAAAAGGCATTGACTTGAGTTGGATTTGATTGAGAGTTTGAAAAGGGAGCACTCACACCAACAATTTACACGGCGGCTCTCGTCTAAAAATGAAAATTTGACTCTAAAAACGTGAAAGCAAAAACTTCTAAAGAAATATCTACGGATACAGTTGCCATTTAACGATGTTTTACTCAGTTTAGAGTTTCGCGAAATTCGTCAAAACATTTTTTTTAAAATTACATTCCATTAAAATATCTAAATTACATTGTACTCTTTAAATGGAATGAGCCTATAATTCAAAATGTCCTTTTTGTAGAAAGTTCCTCCCATCCAAGCTGTACTTAATTGTACAGTTTATGAAATTGCCAAATTACTTAGGACAGCAGATCTCTACACATATTTAATACGTCTAGTGGTCTGCTGTCCCAGGCCATTTGCATGAAAGGTAATGCGCAGCAGTGTTGCGCCCCCTCGATTATAAACTCAACCTTTTCATAAAATGAAAGAAAACTGTCGACTTACCATTAAAATTGCCAAGGCAGCTTCTTTACAAATTTTTGCTCCCAAGCGACTCTATCTCAATATTCTAAAGTCATTCTGAGGCGACCGTGATGTACAGGGGAAAATATTTTGCAAAGCCATAATATTATATCCAACAAAACGTTTTATTAATTGGTTCTAAATCAGTTTAAGACATTGAATAATTTATATTAATAATTTTTATGCGTTTAATTACAAAATAAAAACATGTCTTATCTAAAATGAACTTAATTTATTTGGACTTTTTCTTGCTTCGATACACAAACTTTCACATCAAGAATTTATATTTAAATATTTCTTGGAAAATACAATTAATATGCATATATCTACATGGCGTGTGTCAAAATCCTTGCCAAAACTGATGTCACAGAAGGCAGGTTTTTGCTGTACTGTTCACTGAGCAAATAAAGTTATATTGCAAGCTAACTGAACTGGTAAAACGTTACCCTGAACGCAAAACCAGAGAGCGATCAAGTATGCTGTTCCATCTGTTCTTTATTAAACACAATTTGTTTTGCAAAAAACGACTCTTTTCTTAACAGATGTGGCAATTGACTTCCTTGTTGCAGTGGTAACAGAACAAGCTCTTTTTTTTATCGATTCATTATGATACATTGACTTTGTGCCTTTGTAGTTACTGAGAAAATATGCAGCTTCGAAAAACAAACCTGTGTTGTTGTTTTAGCAAACTATAGCTAATTGCATCCTCTAGTTATGGCTTTTATTTCACTCGCTAGAAACATTAGCACCTAACAATTTCATAAAATACTGGTTTTACGAATTTCGAAAACTGGAAGGACCGAAATTGGATTCAAATTTACATGTGGGTGGAATTCTTAAAATAATGGCAGCTACCACAGTGAAAAAAAACCTTGATGTGGCTGAAATAATTAGTATTGAAAATACCGACTGAACGAAATGTTGGCATAGTTGCGACTTATTCTGGAAGAAAGTTTCAGTTAACTTACGACCTCCTGACGTTGTCTCAGCTCCTTTGTAGTTGATTTCTTGTTGTTGTTTCCAAACGGCTGAGAGGATGGGATTAATAGAAAGAAATATCTGCTCAAGATCTACAAGAACGCAAAAGTTATTAGAAAAAAGTTGATCAAACACTTTCGTGAAGTCAGAGAGTCTTGAACCAGGAACAATTATAATTTGTTTTATAGCACAAATAACTTATAGCACTAAAGCTCATCTCCCGCTGTGCGTTTCGTAGGTATTCTTGGAGAATAGCGAAACACGTTTATTCTCTTCTGCCCTCTTGTCGGTATCACGCTCTGTATTTAGGGCGAATACTGTGATGTTTGAACCTGAAACAGGCAAAAACGAATGTATTTTTGTTTCCGAGACGCAAAAACGGAAAACAATGAAGTATGTATTTTTGGCAGGAAGCCTGTCAGTGAGGTGGTAAAGGGATGTTGTGCTATGTGTTCTTCAAACACAGCCTCTTTTACAAATAACAAGCCTCTCCTTAATAGATGTTTCCAACCAACTTAAGCTCCTTGTTGCAGTGGCAAAAGAACTAGCTCTTGCCAGATTCGTATACGCTGCCTTCATGGCAGAAAAAAATCTTCATATATTACTAGCGTGCTAGTTCAGTCTGGCATTTACACGAGTACATGTATGGTTTTATAGAGGGTTAAAATGTAATGTTCTTCAGGACAGCTGTACTATAATATTGCTTTTATGGTTGATCGCCACTATTTAACAGTTATTATTTAAAAACACTGTCTACACTGTCTTGAAGGTAGAACTTACTTCTTAAAATGCTTCTTCCATCGAACCCTTGCCACTTTACCTACGTACCAACTATTTAGTCGATTCGTAAAGACAACTTAAGTGGCAAAGTCATCTATATTTAATTAATTCCAAGAACTGGGAACAAAACTGTTTTGTCTTAGCATAAATAAATGAAGATTATCCCACTGTGTGTTTCTTAGGTATTTGGGGAAAACCCCGAAACACTCTTGATTTATTAAAAACTCTCAGTGCAACTCCCATACGAGAACTCTTGTCAACGTTAACTTTTATTAACAACGTGTTAACATTGTCATGCGGCAAGCGATAGCCTCGTCATTATTAAGGTAATTGGTATTCTTAAACTTCTGTTTTGAAGGTAGAACTTCTTGAAGTGTTTCCATCATTTTAGAGTTTTTATCAAACAGTGCCCAATGTGACTTACTAAATGATATACAAGGTGGTTCATAGTATACCTTTTTTCACTGATTGCAGATGGAAGTGCAGGTATTTCGAACAAAGAGCACCTGTCAATTCGTTTCAGATATATTGATAATGATTTTGTTTCACATAAGGTCCTTGTGGATTTCTACCAGTTGCTAAACAGAGACGCGAAACATTTTCTTTTCCTTTGTAGGATGTCATTATCCGTCCGCAACTTTCTCTCAGTGATTATCGAGCTCAATGTTCTGACGAAGCAAATAACATGCTTGGCAAACATTCAGATATTTCAAAAAGGATCCAAGACGACCAACCAAAAGCACATGTGACATTCTGCTACTGTCATTCATCAACACCACTAAATACTAACAAATACGATAATACGTCTAGAGAAATATTTGAGTGATCACATTCTTTTCTTGCTCAATCAACCCTAAAACGTATTTGCGATGATGCCATTATTGACAGTCTCCTGCAGAAGAAAATGCGTTTTCCAGAGGTATGACAATCATTCTTAGAAATGCAACGATACCTCTAAAAAACATAAAGATGGAAAGGCATGCATTTCCAGCGAATTCAGGGGACCGGTATTGCTCTACATTTTGATAATATCTCATATCAAAGACAGGTTTAACCATGAATGCGCTAACGGCGTTGCATGAAAAGATTGACCAACTGGAAAACCATATAGCTGACATGAAGTAAAAACAACATAAAATAAACATCCCTCGTTTTCCCAGTCAGTTAGGATTATTTGAATTATGATGATTGTACGACACTCTATATGTAATCCTGCCAGAAAGTGACTATTGTGCAAGTTGATCTTCCCCCTCAAAGACAAAGCACTGTTAACTATTCTTAAGAAAGTCCTGCATCCATATCAATGTATATTTAAGTGTCAGAGCCAATTGCCAATTTGAATAACAAATATCGAATGTCTTCGATGACATCATTCTGTCATCTATTCTGCATGCCCTTTAGCCATTGCTAAAACGAGTCATTTGTCTCTCACGAAGATGTAAACGGTAAAAACCAAGATGAAGACATTTAGTTTTTTGAAATGCTCAACAATATTTGACACTAAAATATGTTCCATAGTCTTGCAACAAATACATGCGAATGAAACTGGTCTGTAGTTCTCTGGAAATTGCTTAGATCCGAGTCCTTCCTTATAAACACGTGCCACACTGCCCATTTTTCTGGCTGATAAAACTACACCAGACTGTAGAAAAGCTCTGAAAATGTTGCACAGTACTAAAGCTGCAACAATTACTGTAATATTATTTCTTTTCCAATTGTAAATAAATATGTATATGCTGTTATCTTTAATTTTAGCACACACCTTAAATCTATGCACCTTATTAATAAGTATTAGCGTGTCGCAGTTAAAATTACTCTTTACATATTTTAAAATTACTTAAAGTGCTATCAGCTTTTCAGGTCGTTAAATGTGTTTTCTCTACATTTGTCGAAACATTTTTGACGTTCATTAGAAAATACTTCTGAAATAATGCGGGCTCTGATTGTCTACAGATCTAGTTTATATGTAAATATAAACTTATAACGGAAAGACGTCACATTTCTCGGAAAAAAGGGTAAACCCACTTTATATTTTTATGGTATTTTTCTAAAAGGAATAACTCAGCATCACATGTGTTTCTAGACAATAATATAAAACGCCATGATGTAAGATGAGGGCACGAGAAGCTTCGCCTCGTTTTCTCTGTTCTTTTCTAGTTCCTTCTCACGCCATAGCGTTTTGTATTATTGTCTAGAAATACACGCGGTGCCGTTTTACTGCCTTATACAAAATATCTATACAAGTAAATGGCATTCAACCCCCTGAATGGAATCTTTATTTTATCACGATAAAATGTGGCTTCACTTTTAGAGGGCTTCATTTAACAAACAGAACAGCTTTTCCCGTGCTCCGTACTGTAAACACGCAGGAAGTGACGAGAACACGAGAGAAGTGTAGGGAGAACGCGAGCCGAAGGCGTTTTGCTGTTATTAGTTTTATTTTTTCGTGTTGCGATTGTCCTGCGCATGTTTCGTGTTATTTATCTAAAATGGCGGGTCGAGGGATTGTATGTTGAATTCATAGTTTACGGCGTACAAAAAATTCAGAGTCTTGAAAAGTAAATGGGAACCTGAGATCCAAAGCTTCGCCTTCAAGAATTCTTCGTTAATAAGATGTTGTAATGTCAGTTCTATTTCTGTAGCTGTAATGAGCCAATCCGAGTCCTTATTGTAAAAAAATTGTTATTAGAAATGGGTTTTGCGAAGAACACTACTATCAATAAATAAATTTACGTTAGCTGAGTTTTCAAGGAAACATGACTGATCCATTCAGAATTGGGTCCAAAATTGCGATCAGTTGACATACTGTTGGAATTCCAGTCTTTCGTTCAGCTTGAGTTGTGATTGTTTACTGTGATTCATAAAGTTTCGCGAGAAAGTGCTGATTTCACATGAGTCATGACTTTTGAAGCGGCTCAAGTTTAAGTAGAGGACACCACTTATTACATGTATGTTCCTTCAGAAGATTATCAATGGAATCTCTGCCAAGATTGCCTGTGCAGAAATTAATGGACCTGTCTGTGTCATCAACCTGCTGATAAGAAGCTATTTCTGGGTCACACAATTTAAATACTATCCCCTGGATGTCAGTAACCATGAGCTCTTTCTTTGAATGTATGTGGGTAAAATGCACAAAGGTCTCTGCCTTCATTTCGACCTCTTTGTTGTTTCCTGGACATACATGGCCAGTATTATTGATACACTTGGTGAACCAACCTTCGATGAAATTTTCCAGGGTAACAAATTCATCTTTCAGTGCGCTGAAGTAAACCTTGTCATAGCTGAAATTCTGTCCAAACTCAAAGACAGGAGCCTCTAAAGCCATGGTCTGGGCCAGGTTTCTGGCTAAGGCGTTAACTTGAACGGATTTCCGAGTATGTGCCTCAATGAAATTAAGTAATCTTTTAATTCCTTCAACTTCCTTCCTTCTTATATTTCTTCAAGACAAACTCTCCCTGGGGCAGTCCTTTAATTGATTTTGCTCGGTAAACTTCACGTCACGTTCTTTCCCGTCCTCCTCTGGTGGTAAAGTTTGATTGGGAGAAGCTGCTGGTAAACTTCGTGCAGTCCAGCTATTGTTTGCGATGGTGCTGTTCTCCACTCTGTCATCCATGCAAAGCCATCACTATCAAGATCATCATCCTCCCATCCGCTCGCCAGTAATTTGCCTTGCCATTTCTCATTCTTCATTTTCTCCAAGCGCTTTCTTTGTTGGGCCTTTCTTACCCACTGACCTTGTAGCCTTGGATCTCTTCCCCTTCTGCAGTGTAACCTATAGGATTCGGGTGTAGTAATTTCAATTCTAGCTCCAGCTCTTCTGCCTACTTGACAGAGTCCTTCACAAAGGAGCGCCGTCCCGATTCAACTGCCTTCTCTTCAAACTCCCGGACCACCTTCATGGTATATAGCTTTACCGCACCCTTGATCTTAGCTTGTACTCCGCCTCTACTGACTTAAGGCCCATGCCGCCTTATTATTATTATTATTGTTATTATTATTATTATTAATATTATTATTATTATTATTATTATTATTAACGCTTTTAAACCGAGCAAGAGAACATTTCTAAACGATGTTTAAGTCAGCTCGTTATACAAGTGAAAAGCAACAGGTAGCTTCTACTCGGGCCAATCTATTATAACTTTGCAACTCAAAACAGCAAACAATTACCCCACCCCCCTCTCTCCTACCTCATCAGTCAAAAAAGAATTGAATTACAGCCAGGCAAACTTGACGTTTGATGAAGATACAATATTTAAGAATATTATTAAAAGACTTTGTAAATTCGATAAACTAATGGTATTACATCATTACTTTACTTAGTATTTTTGTGATCATAATTTTTCCTGCTAAGTTTATCTCATTTTCAGTTGTTATGTTATAATTATGGCGAGTGAAGCTTTTGTTGCAAACTAGTTAGCACAACCTACAGTATACTCACCTAAAGAAATTAAATCAGTTGTGTCAATTATAACTCAGTTCATATATACATTTTGAACCATTTCAAAAACACTTAGCTAGAAAAATAGTATGGGCATACTTTAATATATGTGCTGTTAGATAACAAATTACAAGGAATCATACAAATAAAAATTGGCACTGATTTATATAGTACGTAGAAAATAATGTTTTTAGGGGTAATTTCACTTTGACACTTTGTTTTGAAATCTGAACCTTAGCATATACTTCAACTTGTTATTTATATAACTTTAGCCCTATCTTACTCGGGGGGGGGGAGAAAGTAGTCGCGCTGATTTCAATTGTTGAAAACTTTGGTGAAATTCAAGCAGTTGTAATGAAACTCGGTGACTTTTCCTGAAATTTATTGCAGATTATATATTTGGCAAGAAAAGTTAATTATGGTATGCTCTGCTTCCATTGTAACAGATTTATTGAAGGTGCTTTTGGCAGTTTTTTTCTTCGTACATATTTTTGCTATATATTTAATATATGTGCTTATTATGAGTCAAGGAGATATAATTTCATCATAGCACAATGACATAATTAATTTTACATAACTTTGTGACGTCATAGGTATTGCGCAATATTTTCCCGACAAATCAAATATCTGGTATATATGGCTAATTTGAAAACAGAAAAACAGAATTAACTTCGTGAATCTTCTATTTTATAATTTTATTCTAATTTGAAACTGCTAATGTGTTTTTGTGTTCAGTTTTCTCAGCAAAAATATGTCATTCGTAGTAAACAGCCACCCCGCTTAATTTCACCTTTTTATCGATGACAGATGAACCCTAATAGTGCATACTTAGCAATTTGTAACAAACTTCGGATCATATTAAGCCATTGTACATACGTTTTTAATAGAAGTTACTTGTTGAAAAATATTAAAACACATCAATCTAATTGACTTGTGATTCTTTATTAGTGTGCCAAATTGTGTTTCAATCTGTTAAATATTTCCGAAGTTACAGGACGCGCCCCCTTTCTGGGGGGGGGGGGGGGGGG
>JANSTR010208256.1:0-14896 GCA_025434805.1 Antipathozoanthus remengesaui | reverse complement strand
ATTGGCCTGGGAACTGGGATTTGAAGCCTGGGAACTGGGATTTGGACCAAAATTGGGCTGGGAACTGGGATTTAGGATCCCCCTTCAGGACCCTCACATATGGACTTGAAAAAAACCTCTTTTTAAAATGTGAAAATGGGGTGAAAAGTTGAAGAATCCCTCATTTCTGAAAACAAAATCGATAAAGGTCATGAAACAAAGTCACGTGACGAAATCAATAAAACCACAGTGTTGTTTTTATCGGAAATTAAAACAACGTGCATAGCCAATCAGAACACGCGTTATATCTGCTTTATTTTATAAAGATAATTATAGGCAATGCTCAATATTTGTAAAAATCTGAGCCGTTTGAGACGGTGAAGTACTTAACGAATGGACCTGTACATTTGTAAGAATTATGACAAATAAAATGGCACTGAGGTTCTAGCTGACCTACAGGCCCCTGTATCTATCGAGTTGTTAGGTTGTTCGTCTGGATGTGAAGTGTAGGTAAAATCTTCATTTTACAATTGTCAAGCCCGCACTTCCGATCCTAACCTTTGGTTACTCCTAGTTTGATGGTTTATGTTGTAAAAATAAAGCCATGCAGGTTTCTTTATTTGGAAGACGAAACCAAGCATGCTTCCTTATATGGAATAGTGCCTTGCACACGGTTGATCCACAGATCCACAGATTCGAAGTATTTTTTTTCTTAAGTTCGTTAGAAGTTTGCGTAAACATTAAACTAAGCCGCGCAGCGTGTTGGGGGAATGGGTGACTTGTAAGCGAAAGAATATCAACAAAAATGGCAGTTTGTACGGTGGCCCAGAAAGTTTTACATAAAATCGACAGTTGGAGAGTTACTAACTGTCGATGGAGAGTTAGTAAAATAAATTTCGCCTTATGTAAATACCGTAAGTTCGTGAGTGAGTGCAGGAAGGCAAAAGTTCATTGCAAAACAGCCGCAGAACATCAATCGCAGCTTGCAGATGTGTTTATATAGGAAATTGACCTTCATGAACACAAATCAATACACAACAACAAAGGTTTGAATATTTTATTTTGCCTAGTGAAACACCTAATACTGTACCCGTAACCAACATTTCCCACCACCCGTGGTTGCGCGCGCCCCCCGGGGGGGGGGAGTATTCCCAAATTTTAGGGTGGGGTTGTGCCGCTGGGACCCCAAAAGCCTGACCCTGGTCCTGACCAAGAAAAGCTTTAAAATGAAACCCTGTTCTTGACTCAAAGCAAGAAAAGCACATCCTGTTCTTGACAAGTTTCGTAGCATATTTTTATTGAGCATGTCTTTTATACATCAGCCGTTGCGCTTTAGATGTAAGATCTACTTGAGCAAAACATTATCATAATTTTGTACAATATCCTACAACAAAAATGTGCATAATACTTTGGAAACATTAACAAACACTAACTGAAACTGCTAGAAACGCAACAAAACAGAAACATTCAACAATATGTACAGTTACTTTGTTTAAGATGGTTAATTTAGTCATGCTGATCTGAAAGCAGGTCAACTTCCTCAAAAGAGAGAATGTTTGCGAAAGAATGACGTTTTGCTGACCATATAAACAAACCAGACAGAGAACAGCCGACTGAATAAACAAACCAGACAATAGATATCTGCAATGAATAGATTTTTATTACTTACGAAACGCATACAGAAAAAATATCTAAAACCGGGATCTAAAGTTATCTTACAGTATTGTTTCGGGATTCAGCCCTTTGGAAAGCTTTTTTAAATATTCTAAACTTTTTAAAATTTGACTGGGAATTTGACACCCTGTTCCAGACCTAAAACATTGTGTTTTCTATACCCTGTTCTTGACAAGAAGGCTTGAAAACCCTGTATACCCTGTACAGCGGCATACCCTGCATACCCTGTACAGCGGCACATGCATAACCTGTATAGTCAATATATGGGAGTACCCCCCCGGGGCTAGGATGTTCCTTAATGTACAAAACGTCATATGTAGGTTTAAATCTCATATTGCCTCATTGCAACCGATGAACTAATTGCAGTTTCTTTTCTTTTAACAGGCTGCAGAAGTAGTTGCAGAGAAATGGAGTTCAACTCCTAAAGATGAACACATTCCATTGTGCGAGACCATGATGGGACTTGCCATTCAATCAATGGCTGTCAGTGGATTGGGAAAAGTGTTCAAGAAGAAAGAGGATGTTCTGAAATTTGCTCATGCTTATGAGGAGGTAACTGTGTCAAAGTTATCTAAACTTTAGATAATTAATGTAATTTTATAATTATAACTATTAACAGTATAATTATTACAGTTATTATAGTGAAAGACTGATGTTGAAATATTATTTTACTTGTTGTGTGGTACTTTTCCAAAATGGTCTGTGCACTGATTAGTTTGTCTCCGGACTTGTGTGCATTCAAAGCTTTTGGCACTGTTTTCTTGGGAATTTTAAAGGTGAATGTGATTAATTGAGGACTCCACTTTAGAAGCAACAAAGATTACTTGGATTTGATTTTCTGTGTATGTAGAAATGGTTTGGAGGGAGAAAACTGATAAATGGTCCTGCAGCCTCTCAGTGCCACTGAAGAAAGAAAAGTTAACATGTATTTAGACATGTATGTTAGTACTGCAGCTAGCTTCTTGTTCAAAAGATTAAATTGCAAGGCTGCAGCTAGACTTGAGCTTCCTTGTGTTGTGTGTATGTTGGCAGAAGTATTACGTACACTGATTTTACTTGTGACTGCAAAATGCAGGGTGTTGAGTTTCCTATTTTCCATTTTTTACAAATTCCTAATTTCTCCCCTATTTTGCAGCACTTTTTTGCTGAGAAATACTGCAGCCAGCATTTGCCCTATAATTATTTTAGATATTAAAAATAAAATAGGTAATGTAAAGACAAGGTATAAATATTGATTTGTTTCCCAATCAATCACATTTCTTAAATTGCATCTGGGAGGAATATGCTCTATATTTTGTTACAAGTGGCTTCTTTTTATATGAGCACAACCTTCTCTTCATATATAAACAAGTCAAGCACTAGTACCATAATTATTTCCAAACGGAAATCATTAATGATGCAAGAAGTTAGAGTTTACAATTCAGTATATGCACTTTGTGAATATGTCTGCATACAGTAAGAAATAGATGGACATGACTGCATTTTTGATTGCCCAGCCAGAATAAGTTTAATTTGCATTTTACACTTCCTTATTTTTAAGTGGACACTGATGATCCAGCAAACAGATTTAGAGTAGTATAAAGAATGTTCAAATAGTGTTGTGAGGACAACCTTAAGTAGAATGAACAGACTGATGAAGTCATGTTCTTAGTAAATGGTTCATAAAAATACTATAAACTACACATCGGTGAGTATGTAAAACATATAATAAAATCAACCAAGAGTTGACAAGAAAATTTTCTGTGCTGTAATTAAGGTATGAAGAAAGCTGACGTTTGCTCAGAATGGCAGCATTTTTCATTTCCTTTATTATGATGCAGAATATTTGTTTTATAACCCGTGGTAGATTAAATTATTATAATTTATATGTGTGAGTGTCATGACTCCATTATAGACAACCACCCACCATATATAAGGCTTTCTTCCCGTTTTTGAGTCTTGCCTGTGTTGGCCAAGGCAAATGCAGAATCAAAAAATGTACCGGTGAATGCATCACTGTGAGCAGCCTCTTTCTTTTCCTCAGTATCCATCAAACGAAATGAAAATCGAGTGGAAAATCAAGTTTCTTGCCAGACGACTGTTAGCCACAATAATTGTGAGCATGGTGTAGGAACCACTGCAGTTAACTGCAGTCTCTTTCTTTCTTCCTACACCCGTGCCCATAATTCTTGTGGCCCACAGTCATTCACCAAGAAACTCACTTCTTTGCCATTCGAGTTTCATTTCGCTTGACGGATTCTGAGGAAAACAAAGAGGCTGCTCGCAGTCTAACAAAACGATGAAACACATCTAATCTGCAGAAGGAGCCATTGTAGGCCAGTTTTTACTAAACGAGACAGTTAGATTTCATAATCTTGTAAATGGCAGAGCTGATAACTTTCCATTTTCAGGGACAGTAAAGTGATCTGAGCTGTTAACCAACTCCTTGACTTCAGAACTTGTTTGTTTAAAGTACGGTATTTACCTTTTCTGCTACAATGAAAGAAATTGCTTCGTGTTAACACTATTTAAGTTAGGGTATTTGCTAAATGTTGGTTTCAGTGCTGGGGAGAGATGGAGGATCGTCTTGGTGGAACCTTTCCTGAACCCGGAAGTGAGAGAGAGAAAAAGTTTGCAAAAGGTACGAGTAAGAGGGAGTTGTACATTTAATAGAATCTGATACTTGATCTACAAATTATATTTCATTATCTACATTTATTCTGTTTACATTAAACTTTGTGTTTTAATCCAAAGAAGAGAGACAAGAATAAGCAATTCCCTCCATATCTAATGTATTTGTCTGTGAACATAACCCGTTAATTGAAAAAAAATCTAAAAAATCATGCACACAAAGAATCACATAGTCGTGTTACCAACTCTTATAGTCGTGTTTACCTACTCTTACAGTACTTCAGTTTTTATTGGACACATGCTGTGGATATCATTTTATTTATTTATTGTATTTTCCTGTACAGCCACCCCTCTACCTAAGGATTATTGGCCGGGGGTCAGCTGATTTCGCATTATAGTATTCAGCTCAGTCACATGCTACTGGACTTTCTATGACTTTCTGTATTTCTAAAACAACTCAAACTTCCTGAACGTGTTAGATTTTGTCCATCAGTTAAAACTGATGTTCACATTATATTTGAACAGACAACTACATGTTCCTGAAATATACACAAATCAGTAATGGATCATCAGTAGGAAACCTAAAATGTGTGCAATTCTACAATTGGTTTTGGCACCATTAAATCCTATACCAATTGTAGAACATGTTAGGAAGAGCCACACACCATGTGAGCACAGTTATTGAACAAATATGAAGTTTCTTTTGTTGGACTGTGTTCAAATGCTGCCTACTCACCCATTCCAAACCAAGTTGTCATCATTATATATTTCAGCCAAGGGCTACATGCTGTCTGTTGTGGCAGATATAGTCAAAAAGAGAAGAGAAAATCCAGACAAGGATGAACACCTGTTTATTGATTGTGTCATTGAAACTGATTTCCTATCCCCGCAGGAGGTTCGTCATGCTTTTTGTCACTTGCTCTGGCTATTGCTATTGGTTATTCCTACTGTCATTGCTGTACTGTTGTTTCATGGTAAATGACATGTTATATTTTCAGGGTCTCTTATTTCTCTCGTAGACTCTCAGTTGTAAAGTCTAATTTTGACATGGCACATGAATCACGACACAATGCCCTTTGACACATCCCTGAGTCACGACATAATGCCCTGTGACACCTTCCTAATTTATGACACAATGCCCTGTGACATCTCCGTTAATCATGATACAATGCCCTCTGGCACTTCGCTGAATCATGGCACAATGCCCTGTGACACCTCCCTGAGCTGAACCATGACACAATTCATTGTTGACACCTCCCTGAATCATGACACGATGTCCTCTGATACCTCCCTGAATCACGAGACAGTGCCCTGTGACACCTCCCTCAATCATGACACAATGCCCTGTGACACCTCGCTGAATCATGACACAATTCCCTATTGACACCTCCCTGAATCAATACACAATGTCCTCTGACACCTCCCTGAATCATGGCACAATGCCCTGTGACACCTCCCTGAGCTGAATCATGACACAATTCCCTGTTGACACGTCCCTGAATCATGACACAGTGCCCTGTGACACCTCCCTGAATAATGACACGATGCCCTCTGACACCTCCCTGAGTCATAACACAATGCCCTCTGACATCTCCCTGAATCATGACACAATTCCCTGTGATGCGTCCCTAAATTATGACACAATTCCCTGTGACGCGTCCCTGAATCATAACACAATGCCCTGTGACACCTCCCTGAATAATGACACGATGCCCTGTGACACCTCTCTCAATCATGACACAATGCCCTGTGACGCGTCCCTGAATCATGACACAATGCCCTGTGATGCATCCCTGAATCATGACACAATGCCCTGTGACACCTCCCTAGATCATGACACCATGCCCTGTTGACACCTCCCGCAATCATGACACAATGCCCTCTACTAAGTCTCTTTTATTTTTTATTTATTTATTAAGCTTCGCCAACATTATACAGGAAAAAAAAAGAAAAAAAAACGAGAAAAAAACCCTATTTGGCAGGGACACCACAACAGCTTGCGCCAATTACTGTGGGCCCGGGTCTCTGAATCATGAATCATGATTCTCCATCCGATTTACATTCCACTGGGGTTACATTGTATAGTATAAGGAAACCCTCGTTGTACGCTATATAGTCATGTACCTGATGCTATCAATAGCCTTCTTTTATGTCTCTTTCAGGTATTGGATGATATTATCACCTTTATGATTGGCGGATTTCATACCACTGGAAATAGTAAGTATCTAAAGAGGACTGCTTATTCAATATCCTATTGTAAACACGCAGCTTCTCCAAAGGTATTCTGCCCCAAATTATTGCATACATTTTTTGTGTTTAGTTCTTTGTAAGTTTGTATTGATATTTGCCTATACTGTACTTGATGCTCTCAACTCCGTTTTTCACAATAGTTTAAATCGTGATAACTAAAATACTTTAGATAAATACCAACAAACAAATGGAATATAAAGAGTTTAACCGGTGAAGACACCGATTGTCTAAAGCAGCAGTGTTTTGCTTTTTGCAGTGCCATGTTAACTTAACTTGTGATTATTGAGATATTTATGTTTGTTTCAGTGATGGTTTGGTGCATTTACTACCTGGCCCTTCACCCAGAAATCCAGGAGAAAGTTTACCAGGAAATGATCAACGTTCTTGGAGAAGAAACCATCAATGCAAATGTTTCATCTCAACTCCAGTGAGTAAGCTGCTATGCTGGTTGCAAGGTTTTACAATAAATTGCACTAAAACTTCTACTGTTTGGCTTTCAACTAGTATTCTTTTATAACATTTATTCATGTTTATTATTGAATCAAATTTGTTTTTGATTTTGGTGTACTTCCACTCTGGTTTACTTTGGTTGCTTTGGTTAAATTACTTTTTCCACCCTTGAATTTACATGCTGCCTTAATTTTATGTGGCTTAACTATACAGTAGTGAACTGAACCCGGCTGAGTCAATGTCAGTTGTAATGCGATGCGATCGATCAAGTAAGAGTAAATATGTTGTGTTTTAGTCGTAAGGGTGAAAGGTTTCACCTGAAGTTTCAAGTGCTAGCCCTAAAAAGAGAAACAACGGAAACGACCTGGCTTTTTACAAAAGGACTTGTCCGTCGGTGCTAGTATGATCGGGAACTGATGTTTACTTCTGTTATCGGTGTCTTCCCAGCTCTATCGTACTTTGCACTGTTGTAATTATGTGACACCATTTTCATGTTCAAGCTCAGGGTGAGGACGCTTTCGTCTTGCACACTGTGAAGGAATTGTCATGCTTTCTTTCAGAAGTACAGTTTTATTTTTTAATGTGACACCGTTTGTATGTTCAAGCTCAGGGCGAGGACGCTTTCCTCTTGCACACTGTGAAGGAATCGTCATGCTTTCTTTCAGAAGTACAGTTTTATTTTTGTAATGTTACTCTGTTTTTGTGTTCAAACTCAGGGAGAGAATATTTTAATCTTGCACTGTGAAAGAATCATCATGCTTTCTTTCATAAATTCAGTTTTATTTTCCCTTGTATTGTCTTCAGATACACACGACAGGTACTGGATGAGACTCTGCGAACTTCTGTGTTGGCACCATATGCTGCTCGGGTTTACGAGTTTGATCTTCAGGTTGGAAAGCACACTATTCCCGCCGAGGTAAGATGTTCAACAAAAAGCAGGCAAGAATGAGAATAGAAAATAAAAGTGAAAAATGCTGGCGTTGTGTGTTTTGCTGTGCTAAGCATGGAATGATATTAAATAATCTGTTTGGGACTTCATTCTTGCTTGGATTCCGTTACAGCGGAGAGTTTAGAGATTTCAGTCGGAAAGAGCCCCCAGTTAGCACGGTTGGCAGGCGTCCTTCTCCAGTGCGGGAGGCTTGCATTTGTTCTAACTTCTGCAAATGGTT
This sequence comes from Antipathozoanthus remengesaui, assembly GCA_025434805.1. Taxonomy (NCBI): domain Eukaryota; kingdom Metazoa; phylum Cnidaria; class Anthozoa; order Zoantharia; family Parazoanthidae; genus Antipathozoanthus; species Antipathozoanthus remengesaui. The sequence goes on along the minus strand of JANSTR010208256.1, from coordinate 6,764 downwards.
AGACCTTCGCGTCTTCTCGGGAAGGGATTTTGACATTTGGGTCGTGAGACCTGTTAGGATTCCCCTGTCCACCCTGAAGTGGTAAAGACCATAGCCATAAAACAGGAAATAATCTGTATATAAGGTTTACCGTAATCTACCTACATCCAATACAATTATGAATTTTATGATAATAATGGAGAAATATCAATTATTGTTCAGTTTAAATATTTCTAAATGTTTTGTGTTACATTGAACGTTTGTTTCTATGTTTATCTTGTTTTTAGACACCAATTCTAACTTCTCTCGGAGTTGTCCTACAAGATCCAAAAATATATCCCGAACCAAAAAAGTAAGTGTGTGATGTTGAGTACCTTTACCACAACAGTAACGACGACGACAGCAATAACATCAATTGTGACAACAACGACGACGACAATGACAACATTAACAACAACGACGACGAGAGCAACGACAATATAATTGTTCAGTGCCATTTGTATACAGCTATTTCAAAAGAGTTTTGATAAATAGCTTTTAAAAATTATTTACTGCGTCGGCGGGTAGGTAAAATCAACCAAGGGTTGACGAAATAATTTTTCTCGTTGAAAGGTGGGAATTCGAGCTTTAGCTCTTCGTCGGAGCATCTTTCAAAAGATGTTGTCTTGTGAATATCACGAGACCCAGTCCTCCAAGCTCGACGGGAATTCTAATTTTATTAACTAAGTGCTAAGCTAATTTTCTCTGAATATGGCCGAGTTAATTTATTTCAGGTACTTTGCTGGTGCCGTTTGCTTTATGATACACGACGTGAAATGCAAGTTATATTTGAACAGACAACTACATGTTCCTTGAATAAAACACAAAACAGTAGGTGATTAACAATAGAGTACCTAAAATTTGTGCAATTCTATAATTGATTTCGGCGCCATTAAATCCTATACAAATTGTAGAACATATTAGTTGGAGCCACCCACCGTTTTCCCATAATTCCTTTCATGCATCAACCTTTTTTTAGATAGCTGTACATGCAAGCATAATACATGTAGCTTAAGGCTAGAGTAGAAAGTCAGATAAATAATTGTCGTTGTAGTAATGTCAAGGAAGAAGACAAGGCCACAGTGTAATTAGAGAACAGATACATACAAAGGAAACAACATCAGTTACAGTATGATTGTAGGAACAGTGGACCAATACAAGCTTTGAATAATATTTGTGACAACGTAGACATTATAACAGAAAATGTGGTGTGTATAAAGTAAAGTATAGAGTGTTAGTTTTATAAATATGACAAGGCAATAATTTGGCTTTTATTAATATATCTAATTCGACAATGCGAAAACATAGATAGCAATACAGATGACCAAAGGCGATCGATTGGAAATATACATTTGCGACTTGGTTAGCTCACCTTTACAGGAATTTATAAAGAACATCCGGGCATCGCTATCATTGCAGCGGTGACTGCAAGAACTATGTGTACCCAAGGTGTATGTACATATCAAAAACGTCGTAACCCAGAATTCCTCTCGATCTTCGCTTTTATGTCCTACGTTGTATGATTTTACGAAGCAAGTCTTCTCGAAACAGATATATATGCAAATACAAAATAAATTAGGTGTTAAAAATATAACTATATATCAATATTTTTCTTGTAGATTTGACCCGGATCGTTTCAGCCCAGTGGAAAGTAAGAAGCGGGCAACCCTCGCTTACCAACCGTTCGGGTTTGCTGGTAAACGTAAGTGTCCCGGATGGCGTTTCTCCCTGGCAGAGGGAGTAGTGTTCCTGTCTATTCTCTGTAGGAAGTTCAAGTTCCATCTCGTGGAGGGACAAACTGTGGAACCAGTCAATAGACTTGTTACTTCACCCAAAGAGGAAGTCTGGATTACCCTCACTAAGAGAGATAGCAGTTAGAACGACTCCAAACTTTACTGCTGCTACATGACGTATCTACGAATGGAACGTAACTGTAATAGAAATATGCTGGCAGTACGGTTAAATGACCCTAAAGAGCGAAGTAGGAAATGCAAAAAGTGAAGCAAGTAAAACGGCTGGTAAAAAGTAGCATTTTTACTGCTTGTATTTTTTAGTTCTTGTACGGTATTAGTATGGTTGGTACCGAATTACCCCATTTCCAGTCGAGGACGCTGAGGAAAGGGTAACAAGAATGGCTGCTACGAAGGATTATCAGTGCTTGTATTTTAATTCTTGTATGGTGTATAGGTAAATAATAGTGATTTAGTGGTAGAAGCTAAAGGTTCCGTTTGTAGCTTGACCCAAGGAGTTTTTTCTCATTGATAGTGTCGTAGGAATTTGAAGATAAGTAATGCTGATCTAATCCAAATGTGAAATTCATAGCAACTAGATTGAACTAACATTGTAGATTTTCGATCGCATTAGTTTGGAAAACCATGATTGTATGTTTTATCATTCATTTGTGTCCAAAATAAAATGTCAATTTATTAGTAGAATATACGTTTCAATAAAGACATAACATGTACTTCGTTACGGTAACAGACTTTAAAATACTCTGAGAATTTGAACTAGTTTGCTTACATGTATTCTACCAATTTTCATTGCAGTAGGTAGAAGTGTGCCTAATTTCTCAGGTTGAAGTATTGTTTCAATTACTGTAGAGAACCGAGAGTAACGACCCTCTGAAAGTAACGTTAATTTTCAGAGGCTGCTAAACAAAATCTGAAAGTAACGACCAAAAAAGTTGAAGAAATTAAAACCCTTGGAAAGTAAAGAAGGAAGTAACCCTTTAAGTATAGACGAAGACACGAGTTCCGGAATCGTCAGCGAGTATAATTTAATGCCAGAGTTCATAAACAACCTTCTGAAATTATCGTCATCCTAGCGCAGCTATAACCTTACACACGGTAGTCGTTGCTTTTGGAACTCTACAATATTACAAAATAAGTAATCGATAGTTGAGCCTGATTAGTTGACAATGACAATAAAATCCCCAGCAACTGTAAATGCATACTTGTGATGCCTTTTTTGTCTGCTTGCATTGCGAGGTATTGCCTGGGATGATGCAGCTAACGGTGGTGTCGATGATAGGACAAAATTCACGAAAAACCGCCACGAACTTCGTTCTTGGAGTTTTTGTATTCAGTTTGTATGGCGGGATCAGTATTCAACAATATACAATAATAAATATCTGGTCAAGGAGATAACAGTTTTGTTTCCCGGTAGACCTGACGTTTCTCCAGACAATAGATGGACTTTAATAAAGTGATGATGGCAATTTACGGCAATGCAATTACTTCTTTCCATCTTCATGAATGAAAACGAAAGGTGGCACAGTCACTTCACTTTACATCATGTGATGACCACGTGCTGTTATTTCCTGAGTGGGGAAACATTTAAATTTACAAGAGATACGTGACCAGGAATGGACCACGTTTTTCGAGTGAGAATCAATTTATATGCCGGATAATCCCGGTAAATATACATTTTTGCGCTGTACACGTGGCCGCTGTATTTCTTATAATTATGTGCTCAGCTTCTGGCAAGAAAAGAAAGTGGGTGCTACCACATAACAATACAGTGTAGTCGTTTCACTTTTTTCTGCAAAAATATGGTGTAAGAAGTGGGATTGGCTGAAGATACTTCATGGGCTCTTTGGATGCAAGCGGATTTGCGTTATCAGTGTTACCGTTTTTCAGTTACTTAAAGTTGGACATTTAATTTATCACTGATAAATAAAGTTATTATGAGCCCAGAACTCCCCTCAGCTTCTTGCATGTGGCATTGATCTACCTATCAAGAGAAACAAGTAGTACAGGGTGTAAAATATCTATCTCGGCCAAGGCCGTGCAATCTCGTTCTTCCCAACTAGCGAACGAAACCCACGTACGCATCGTTTAAAACCCTGTAAGTAACTTATGGACAAATCTGTCACGTAACCTTGCAGCTGAAGTTCACATGCCTAGCGCCTGGATACATCCACGGCCAACGCGTAGAGCAAGATAGATGTCGTGCGAGGTCTGTCCAGGATAACATTTTCCCTCGAGGTCTTGCTGTACTATCATAATAAGAGAACATATAATGTGATGCCCACTGACCGATGATAACAAAATTTTAGCAGTTTTCTAGGACCTCTCCTGAGTAGAAAATTTCTTTTTCCAGGACCCACTACCTTCTATCACCTTTTCTACATAAACTTTTCAGTCTTTCTGCTTTTCTCCCTTTCTCCCACCCCACCTTCCCTTTTTTCTGATTCAGAGTTATCACATCGCTGGCGATCTTCAGGGAATTAAACAGATCAACGTACAATTAGCCGTACCACGAGATTTCGAATAGGCCTTATGCATGATGACGTTTTGCTGATCAGTTTCACCACCACGCCTCGCTCCCATGCAGTTACTGCACGCTTTTTTCACGTTTCATGCTGGTATTCTTTTCAGTTCCTTTCCTCTGGGAACACATTTGCATTTTGAATGTGAGGCTTGGTGGTGAAACTGATCAGCAAAACGTCATCATGTATAAGGTCTATTCACTTGGAAATATACGCAGCAGTGGGAAATTTATTGATAAATGCATAAAAACAAAAATCTTCGACGGTTAACACCACACTTCTGTTATACTTTCCATTATATGTTACTTCGACATGGGTTTTCCCAATGCAGACCTCTTCCTCGGCCCAGATGTATTTTATGCTGCCGAATGTACACGTCTTAACCTGGTACTTGACTTTGCCCTAACTATTTAACGATGTCTTGTGGGTTTTAATTATATTCAATATTCTTTGGGTTAGAACCTCACACTGAGACAACAGTCTTAGAGGCGACTTTCTCCACCAGGCCACTACAGCCGACACTAATAAAATAGATCAACGCTTCTCAAACTGTCAACTTCCTGTTGTTTTGTGACATATATTCTTCCTAATCGAAAAGGGAATCTACTTGTAAGTAGATTAAAATATGGCATTCTAGTAAAATAAAATTAAGTTGTAGTTTCGCGCCAGAGAAGGTAAAATTGCTCTGCCAAAATGCAATGAATTCCCCCTGAACATTATCGACACTAACAACTAAGAACCTTTCCCGCTTGGAAAAAGTCGTTGTGCATGAAAATAATTACCATTATCATTCCTTTTGGCACTGACTTTATTATTTTAATTATTAAATAAATCTTGGTGATTTTAAAAATCTTACTTAGGAAAGAATATGATATACAAGCATTTCTATCTTGGTAAACCATACATTTGAACTGCATTTTTTCTGATACAATTATAAGATTGTGGACCGTATGTTATATATCTAATGACCCTACTGTCCGTATAAGGTCTTCTTCATCGTACCCTTTGATTCGTTTATCTGCAAAGGTTACATAAGAATGAAGCAGCCATTTTTAACGTAAGTGTCTTTCGCTACATCAGATTTACTCTAGTCCACGGAATGTGTTCAGTAATTTTTACACGGTATATTTGTTTATTTCTTATTTATTCGAAACTATTCCACATTCCGCTTCGCCTTCTCTTCAATTTCTCTTGGAGACAGTTATCCAGATCTCCTCTTTGGGCGAAGTTACAAAACCATGAACGGGTTCCACAGTTTGTCCCGCCACGAGATGGAACTTGAACTTCCTACAGAGAACAGAGAGGAACACCACGCCCTCTGCGAGGGAGAAACGCCACGCTGGGCACTTGCGTTTTCCTGCAAACCCAAACGGTTGGTAGGCGAGTGAAGGGCGCTTGCTAACTTCCTCAGTACTGAAGCGGTCCGGGTTAAATCTGGGACATTTATCAAGGAATCGGTGTTAAAATCATTATAAATCAACTTGTCTCATGGAACTGTTTGCCACGATAAGTATCATAAACCTGATATTCCCCAAACCAAAACTGAATTTCCTAAGTTATTTTAAGGCCGTTTATAGCTTTCGACATTTTCTAAACTGTACGTGTACGCAATACGCTTTTTGGCAGCCCGATTCACCTCCATGTATTGGCTCGTCACGGAAAGCCTGATATTGTCACGTATTCAACAAGAGCTATTTCAATAAATGTTGTTATATATCATGTTTTATAATTTAACAATAATTTTCATACTGAAAACGCGCAATACCATTGGTCAGAATCGATCACGTGATGCACACTCGCAGGGCCACTATTTTTCGACACAGCAAGGGCAATATCTGTAACCGCTGACAAGCAAGTAAAATTGTTTTGTTTTAGTTTTTTGTTGCGGAAAAAATGGTCGAAAATTCAGTTTTTAGGTTTGGAGCCAAAACAAAAGCAAACAAGAGAGCTAGAAAAAAGTTTAGTACCGCAAAACACAAAAAGAGTTAAACTTCACTGCGTTCATCGCTCGCACGTTTCCGCTCCACGAGAAAATTATTATTGAATCATAAAATAAATAAACCCCCTCTACGCTTCTGGTATTGATTTATACTACAGGCCCTTATCTGAAAAAGTGTCCTCTCTCGGCTCAGCCTCGAGCAAATGTTCACTTTTCGGACACTTTTTCAGCCTCGGGCCTGTATCATCTAGTTATTTAAGTAATTTAGTCAGTATCAGATCATCTACTGTCTATTCGCTACGTTCAAATGACTCTTTATTTTTAGATCGCCCTAGGGGGATCATGCGCACAACTCTAGGTAATCGCTCTTTTCATGCCGCGCCAGCGCTGTGGAATAGCCTTCCGGTAGAACTCTGTGAGCTTAAGTCGCTTGGTGTGTTTAAGAAACACTTGAAAACTCATCTTTTTAAGTTAGTGTTTTACGTTGTTTTATCATTAGATTGCATTGATGGGAACTCGGGTTTTTTATATTATTTT
>JANSTR010208145.1:0-14902 GCA_025434805.1 Antipathozoanthus remengesaui | reverse complement strand
AGTCTGCCTATACTCCCATTGAAAAGGACATTATGATTTGACTTAGAATCATTATCTTGCACGAATATAATTCATTTGTTGTAACCATAAGGCAGTATGGCATGGTAATCTTACCTGCTGAACAGTTGTATCTAGTGTTTATTTACCAATACAACCTACCCCTCATTCTTGAGGGCTATTAGTTAGTTGGGTTAGCGGTCAAAGAAAATAAGTTAAGGTTATACTGATTTATAACTGACTGAAGATACATATTATTTGAAACTGCCCAGGAGACAAGTGTCTGTAAAAAGGAGTGGGGCAGATTGTTCCATTGAGATATTATTCTTGGGTAGAAAGAGAGACGGTGAGTACTGGTTGATGTGGTTAAAGGGATGAAGCTGTCTGGGTTGGTATGTCTGGTTCTACGGAGTACTGGTTGGAGATAGATTCTGGAGTCAAGTGAGATAAGGCCGTGGTATATTTTATACTACAGAGTGAGACGGACGTCAGCTCTGCGCAGCTCAAGGGATCTCGAGCCCAAATAGTCGAGCATTTAAGAGACGTGTTGTGATATTGCTTCAACGTCCATCGTGCAGCTCAACGTTGCGTGCGCCGTTATTTCCGACACTACTGGTCTGGGGTCCGAAATGCTGACACTCTATTCTAGTTGTGGTCTCACCAGACCTTTTCACGCAAGGAGGAGGAGCTCACCTTAAGGTTACTCTTAAGGAAGCCGTGGGAGCGGTTTGCCTTTGCGGTAACTTTGTCGACATGTTTATTTCACTTTAGATCTTTTGAGATGTGAACGCCAAGGTATTTGGTATAACCGGCCTCTTTAAGTGGGGTACCGTTCAATATGTAAGTGAATGGTATCTGATAGCGAGCACGTGAGACACTGAGTACTTCGCACTTGGAGGTGTTGAATTGCATTTGCCATTCTTCACTGCATTTCTGCAACGTATTGAGATCATGCTGTAGTTGTTCGCAGTCGTCGTTTTTCCTGATGGGATAGTACATAATAGTATTGTCTGCAAAAAGTCTCACATTTGACTTGATGCCAGTAGGAAGGTCGTTAATATGGGTGAGAAAAAGCGCAGGGCCGATGACTGAGCTTTGCGGGCCACCGGAGAGAACTGGTGGAAAGGTCGATCTTTCACCATCAACAACCACACATTGCTGCCTATTATACACGAATTCGAAATCTTCCAGCCAGTGCAGGGTTACATTTCTGATACCATAACCGCTAAATAGGAACATGTGTAGTTATTAATTTCTCTTCGTACATGTTCAACCATTCTTGCATGGAATTGATGAGCAGTCATCGAAATGTTTGGGTAGAAAATACAGATTTGAGTCATAATCATTTATCTCGATAAATAATTGTACTACATGGAAATATAGATTTGACTCAGAATCATTTTCCTCCGTATTATATTTTATTCATAATAAACTAAAGACTAGTATTGTTCTCTTACCTATTGAGCAGTTGTATCCAGTGTAACCTGCTAAAAAGGAACACGTGTAGTTGTTGACTCTATCCGTACATGTTCCACCATTTTTGCATGGATTTGGTGAGCAGTCATCAATATCTGTGAACAGAAAATTATATTTTTGTTGGAATCATTAGGTCTGCCAAATACTCACATTGAAAAAGATTCTAACATTTGACTTAGAATCTTTGTCTTACATGAATATAATTTACTTGTTGCGTTCGACGTTAGGAGAACGCAATCCTAATGAAGCTTAGCCACAAGTTGCTCGGCAACTTTTCAGCAACTTTTGAGATTTTCGGCAACTTTTGAGATTTTCGGCAACTTTTAAAATTCTCGGCAACTTTTGAATATTTTATCAGTTTTGAAATTATTTTTTATTTTTTTCGCTAAATTTATTAGCTTTCGAAAGAAAAAGTCAGCTAAATTAAACTAGTTTATACTACTGTCATACTGTGTGAACTCCAGGAGGTCCAGGAGTGGGTCTTTTGGTGTTGTGTGCCTGTCCATAAGGTCAGCTGTATTACATGGCACGTTTTTCAAGATGGCGGACAACACTGTTAGTGAATTCAATTCCAACTCTGAAAAATTGCAGATGAGGCCCGATTAGTCCAATTGCGGAAGCTAAAAGACTTGGGGCAAATCTTGCTACCCCTCCAAAAGCTAAAATAGCTAGAGAAAGAAAAATCCAGACAAATCCGGCTGGTAAAAGGCGCTCTACGCCGTCGATCTCGATAATGTGGCGGGCGGGCAGTCGTTGTACTACTTCTCACACGCAATCGCGCTGACCAAAGAATAGACAGGCTCATCCTCAGGCTCGCGCTTCTCGTTCAGAGTGAAATTGTTGCACAGAAAATCGAAATAGAAAGTGGAGATATTTGTCACAACGTCAGAAAGTTATGATGCATTTTGCAGGAATGAAACATTTGAGCGGGTAGGCAGGAGGATTCTCAGTTTGCTCGCCGTTTCGAGCCACAGAAAATTCAAGTGCGATCGATCACGATAGCCGAGTCAACCACATGCACATGGCGTTGGACTGTAGCCGAATTGAAATTTCTGGATGTCGATGCTTCGACGCAAATCAATTTCGCTAGCAGTCATTGAGTGAAAGTTTGTTGATTTTAAACGGATTAACTATTGAACAGAAACGTGAGTGGAGATGTTTGCCACAACGTCAGAAAGTTCTGATGGAGTGATACATCTTGCAGGAATGAAACAATCAAGCATTGCATCTGAGTTTTGAGCGACTTGGATTCTCAGTTTGGTCACCGCTTCGAACCACAACAAATTAAATTTCGATTACGCACATGGACAGTTTTTGGACTCAATGTCGACCTTGGACGTTACTGCTTCGACGAAAATCGGTTTTGAGTTTGGTCGATCGATCCATAATATATTTTTTTGCATAAAGTATTGGTCATTAATAAACAATCTCAACTTCGCGGTGTCTTCGACACACAGCGACTTTTATTCAAAGGTAATTTCGTTTAACGTTTAGCATGTCCCTAAATTACGTTGGAAGTTTGGAGCATTAGCAGATTAGTGAAGTGAGTGTAAACAAACTCTTTGTTAAGTCAGTTATTACGCATGTGAAGTTATCAGACAAAGATGAATAGTTTTGTCGAGTCTTTTAGCCAGCTTGTCATTTTGTATTTTACACTCTAAGTGTTATATTATCATTTTGATTATCTTCTTTATATTGACAATAAATGTTAAACTTCTTGGTGTAGCAATTGCTTTCTTTTGTTTACCAATAATTTGAAGACCCAAACGGCTAAGGATTTGCTCCAAAATCGAACGCACTTCATTGATCTGTGATTACTTCTAATTGTAGCTAAAAAGCCAGATAACATAGTTATCTTACCTGTTGAACAATTGTTTCCGGTGTAACCTGTTACACAAGAGCACGTGTAGTTGTTGACTCTATCTGTACATGTTCCACCATTGTTGCATGGATTTCGTGAACAGTCATCAATATCTTTCAGTAGAAAATAAGGTTTGATTGAGAATCATTCCTCTCCGTAATATGCTACATGGAAAATATAGACGTAAATCTGAATCGTGTCCTGTTATCTATAATCCAGTTGTTTTTACTTTTTCTCTTCTAAAATATTTTAAAGTTCTTTATTCCGGAAGGGAGAGAAGAAAATATATTTTTTGAGGCGTTTTCCAGTTAGGGACGTTGATGGGGATGATGGTGTTTTTAAACTGATTATTGTATAACGGTCATTTTAAATTACCCGTGTGATTGTTTTATAATAATGATGTCTGCCCATAACTATGCTTTGTTTAAGAAGGATATCAAGATTTCACTTAAAATCTTTCATGCATATAATTTATGTATTGTAACTATAAAACTAGATGACATTGTTATCTTACCTATTGAGCAGTTGTTTCCGGTGTAACCTGCTACACAGGAGCAAGTGTAATTGTTGACTCTATCCGTACATGTTCCACCATTGTTGCATGGATTTCGTAAACACTCGTCAATATCTTTGAGAGGAAAATATGGTTATTACTTGAAGCATCTTTTCTCAAATGTAATATGTTTGAAAAAAAAATATAGTTTTACCTTTGAATCGTTGTTCTCCATTATATAATTTATTCGCCATAAGCCTAAGACCAACCGCCACATGGTTATCTTACCTGTTGAACAGTTGTATCCAGTGTAACCTGCTACACAGGAGCATGTGTAGTTGTCGACTCTATCCGTACATGTTCCACCATTGTTGCAGGGATTTTGTGCACATTCATCAATATCTTTGAGCAGAAAATTAAATTGTGAATTAGAATGATTTTATCTCCTCATAAGTATAGTTCATTTTAGAAGGAAATTAAAATGTGACTTTTTGAACGGTATATTTCATACAAATAACGTTTAACTTATGTACTGTACCTATAAGAGTAGACCTACCTGTTGAACAGTTGTATCCAGTGTAACCTGCCACACACGAGCACGTGTAGTTGTTAACACTATCCGTACATGTTCCACCATTGTTGCATGGATTTGTCGAACAGTCGTCAATATCTTTGATCAGAGAATGTCATTGTGACTTACAATCATTTATGTTAGTCTAAACTATGCTTTATTTGAGAAGGGATTAGAGATGTGACTTAGAATCGTTATTTTGCAAGATCGTATTTCATTCGTTGTAATTATGAGACTCATTGACAGGTGGTTGTTACCTCTCGAACGTCCGAGGGGTGATGGAGGGGGTCAAGTAGACCCCCCTAGGTTTTTCAGAACTAAAAATCAGTACCTGTAGTTCGATAATGAACGTATCTTTTGACGTTAATTGTAAGACATTATCATTTATAATGTATTGAAATTAATTATGCAAATTACAGTTTGGATATGAAAACTGCAATTTTTTGATAAAATTTTGTTCTAAATTCTTGTTTACCACTTTATTCTTAAATAAAATTCTATTTCAGGCTGTAAATCCATGTTTTTTTTACTAATTTCAAGAAAATTTGCTAAAGTTTTAATGAAAATAGAATTTTTGACAAAGCCAAGATGACGGCCAAAATGGCTAACACAATGTGAAACGGTTGCTGTACAAATAACGTGTCTCTTAGTTAATTTTACAATACCCAAAAGTGTACTTATAAGTAATTCTAAAAGATCTGTATACATATTGTATATGAGAAATATAAAGGATGATAATGGAGATGGGGCTGGTCCGTGTTATATAACAGGGTTTGAATTGCTCACTGTCCCTTCATCCCTTTACCCAATGATCGGTCCTTTAATTCATTTATTATAACTATAAAACCAGATGACATGGTTATCGTACCTATTGAACAATTATATCCAATGTAACCTGCTACACAGGAGCACGTGTAGTTGTTGACTCTATCCGTGCATGTTCCACCATTGTTGCATGGATTTGGTGAACAGTCGTCAATATCTTGAAGCGTAAAATAAGGTTTTTACTTACAATCATTTATCTTAATTCTATACTATATGGAAAATATAGGTTTGATTCTGAATTGCTTTCTTCCGTAATATAATTTATTCATAACAGGCTAAAATCTAATATTGTAATCTTACCTGTTAAACAGTTGTATCCAGTGTAACCTGCTACACAGGAACACGTGTAGTTGTTGACTCTATCCGTGCATGTTCCACCGTTGTTGCAAGGATTTGGTGAACACTCGTCAATGTCTTGAATCAGAAAGTAATATTTTTGTTAGATTTATGAAGTCTGCCTATACTCCCATTGAAAAGGACATTATGATTTGACTTAGAATCATTATCTTAAACGAATATAATTCATTTATTGTAACCATAAGTCCATACAGCATATGCAAGGTAATCATACCTGTTGAACAGTTGTATCCAGTGTTTATTTACCAATACAACCTACCCCACTTTCTTGAGGGTTATTGGTTGGTTGGGTCAGCGGTCAAAGGAGATAAGTTAAGGTTATACTAATGTAAGACTGACTGAAGATGCATATTGTTTGAAGCTGCCCAGGGAACAAGTGTCTGTAAGAAGGAGTGGGGCAGATTGTTCCATTGCGATATTGTTCTTGGGTAGACAGAGAGACGGTGAGTACTGGTTGATGTGGTTAAAGGGATGAAGCTGTCTGGGTGGGTATGTCTGGTTCTACAGAGTACTGGTAGGAGATAGTTTCTGAAATCAAGTAAGATAAGGCCGTGGTATATTTTATACGACAGAGTGAGATGGACATCAGCTCTGTACAGCTCGAGGGGTCTCCAGCCCAAATAGTCGAACATTTCAGAGACATTGAACGAGTTATGATATTGATTCTGCGTCCATCGTGCAGCTCGACGTTGCACCATCTCAATTCTGCGTACGCCGTTATTTCCGACACTACTGGTCTGGGGTCCCAAATGGTGGCAACTTATTCTAGTTGTGGCATCACCAAACCCATATAAACCCTTTCACTCAAGGAGAAGGAGTTCACCTTAAGGTTACTCTTAAGGAAGCCGAGAGAGCGGTTTGCCTTTGCGGTAATTTTGTGGATATGTTTATTGCGCTTTAGATCTATTGAGATGTGAACGCCAAGGTATTTGATATAATCGGCCTCTTTAAGTGGGGTACTGTTCAATATGTAAGTGAATAGTATCTGACAGCAAGCACGTGAGACACGGAGTACTTCGCACTTGGGGCTGTTGAATTGCATTTACCATTCTTCACCCCATTTCTGCAACGTAATAGTATCGGTGCAGACAGTCTCACATTTGACTTGATGCCAGTAGGAAGGTCGTTAATATAGGTGAGAAAAAGCGCAGGGCCGATGACTGAGCCTTGCGGGACACCGGAGAGAACTGGTGGAAAGGTCGATTTTACCATCAACAACCACACATTGCTGCCTATTATACAGGAAATCTTTCAGCCAGCGCGGGGTTACATTTCTGATACCACAACCTGCTACATAGGAACATGTGTAGTTATTAATTCTATTCGTACATGTTCAACCATTTTTGCATGGATTTGATGAACAGTCATCAAACGTTTTCGATAGATTAGACGGATTTGACTCATAATCATTTGTCTCCATAAATAATTATAGTACAAATATAACTTTGACTCTGAATCACTTTTCTCCGTATTATAATTTATTCATAGTAAGCTAAAGACTAATATTGTTAGCTTACCTATTAAGCAGTTGTATCCAGTGTAACCCGCTACACATGAGCACGTGTAGTTGTTGACTCTATCCGTGCATGTTCCACCATTGTTGCATGGATTTGGTGAACAATCATCAATATCTTTGATCAGAAAGTAAAGTTATGAATCCGAATAGTTTCTCTCCATAAATATACTGCATTTGAAAGGAAAGTGGAGTTTTGATTTTAAATCGTTATCATTCATAATTTATTTCAACTGTAAAAGAGATCAAGAGTAAGCTAGAAGATTAATGTTACAATCTGATTAAACGTCATCTTTGAAGGCACGATCAGGAACTGTTGAAGGTATTCATGCGCTTTCCTCTTTCAAACTTAGACTTTTAGTTCATCTACGAGATCCTGCACAGAACACTTACTCCTCCGTACCATCCCATTTCTGCTAGTCCTTTCCTGTTATCTAAAATCCAATTGTTTTTACATTTTCTCTTTCAAAATATTTTAAAGTTTCTTTTTGCGGAAGGGAGAGAAGAAAGTATATCTTTAAGGCGTATTGGCAGTTAGGGACGTTGATGGGGATGATGGTGTTTTTAAAACTGATTATTGTATAACGGTCATTTTAAATTACCTTTGTGATTGTTTTAAAATAATTATGTCTGCCCATATCTTTGTTTAAGAAGGATACCAAAATTTCACTAAGAATCTAAACTAGATGACATTGTTATCTTACCTATTGAGCAATTGCTTCCCGTGTAACCTGCTACACAGGAGCACGTGTAGTTGTTAACTCTATCCGTGCATGTTCCACCGTTGTTGCAAGGATTTGGCGAACACTCGTCAATATCTTTAAACAGAAAATTATATTTTTCTTGGAATCATTAAGTCTGCCAATACTCCCATTGAAAAGGATATTAACATTTGTCTTAGAATCGTTGTCTTACATAAATATGATTCATTTGTTGTAATTAGAAAGCCAGATGACATAGTTATCTTAGCTGTTGAACAATTGTATCCAGCATAACCTGCTACACAAGAGCACGTGTAGTTGTTGACTCTATCCGTGCATGTTCCACCATTGTTGCATGGAATTACTGAACACTCGTTAATATCTTTGAACAGAAAATGAGATTTTGATTTACAATCGTTTCTGTCCGTAAATATAATACATTTGGGGAATATAGAATTTATTTCAGTTGTAAAGGAGATCATAAAATTAATGCATAAATAAAACTTTATTTTTGAAAGCAAGATCAAAAACTGTGCACAGATATGTGCTTTCTTCCTTGAAATGTACTCTTTTAGATCATCTACGAAAATTCCGTACAGATTGGTAGTGGTCGATAGTGGTCAACTTTATCCCCGGCGCAGCCCTAGGGTGAATTACTGAGGTTTTACGAAATTGATGGGGGACTTTTGTGTAGAGACTGCTTTTTATAGGTGTAATGGCAGCCACGCAATTTACAATTTTTATTTAGGCTAATGCCCTCTTAGACCAGGAGCAGACTACAAACACCGGGTCAAAACCTTACTCTTGTCGAGAAATGTGTAGGTTCTTTTAAGTTCCCCGAGAGAAAGTTGAAAGATTATACCAACGGCTTAACGTCCCTATCCACGGACGGTGTGTCAAAGGAAGGTCAAACAAAGTTTAACCCTCGACCAGGCCGGGGACTGAACCCAAGACCTCTTGGTTGGCAAGCAGAAATCTCACCAACTGTGTATAACTCGCACGCAAAAACTTACTCGTCCGTACTATCCGATTTCTGCTAGATTTGACTTAGAATCTTCCATATATATAATTCGTGTATTGTATCTATAAAATTAGATCACATGGTAATCTTATCTATTGAGCAGTTGTATCCAGAGCAACCCGCTACACAGGAACACGCGTAACTGTTGACTATATCCATGCATGTTCCACTGTTGTTGCAAGGATTTGGTGAACAACCGTCAGTAACCGTGCACCAGGAGCCTGGAGGAAAGTGTGGAAAGCCTGGAATTCCATGGAATCCAGGCTTTTCTGGAGCTGATTCCAGGCTATTCCTTGAAAGCCTGGCATGGAAAAGCGTGGAATTCCATGGTTTTGTGGAAAACCTAGAGTTTTGGTTCCAGGCTTCCCTGGAAAGCATTGATTTTTCTAAAATCCAGGCTATCCTGGAGCAGATTCCAGGCTATTCTTTGAAAGCCTGTCATGGCAAAGCATGGAATTTCTGGAGCTGATTCCAGGATTTTACTTGAATTAGCAAGGCATGGAGAAGCATCGAATTACTTGATATTAAATTGTTTATTACTTATTTTTGAAATATAAAAATACTGCTAATTTGGGACTCCACTGGTAACTGTAAGTCTAAAGAAAAAGATACGTTGCAACTGGATGGCAAAACTGGACGAATTTGTGTACTGTACTTCGGAAACTAGCTACGCACCATGACATAGCCGGAGTCCTGGAGTCAGGGTCTGCTTGAATACTTGAATACTCGAATACTCTGTTGTAACTGTAGCTATATAAATATTAGTTATTGTTTAAACATAACTTCAACTTAAATCGGTATGCGCTTTTGTTTCTAATGGCTTGCAGGATATTGTTGCAAGAAGGACGTAATTAAACGAAAATTCACCGATATTTTTGGAGATTGATGACGATCGATACATCCGTTCGTTTATACTTTTATAGTTCATCTCATTAACCCCATATGTAAACTTTTCAATCATACGAAGCCACAAAGAAAGAAGCAAATCAATTTTGAAGAATCGATCGACCTGCAACTCAATGTAAGTCATATGCAATGGCCTGAGCAAAATTGAGCAAAATGTTTTGCAAATAAAGTGTAGTAAAATTGATGAGTGATAAACTGGAGATGAATGAAACCATTTTATGTGCTCAAAAAAGAACAAATTATAGAACAAATTATGAAGTTGCAATCCTAATTTAAGCCAGAATACATGCAATTTAGTTGACGAAGAATTAAAATTATAACCACTTTGATAATCAATTTAAAAGGGAATTTATTCAAGATCTATACCATAATATATCTTCTTAAATATTGAAATAAGTTCCAATTCCACATATTTGATATTAATTTACACATTCATTATTTTTATTGTGTACATTTGTATGTGGTATAAATATAGCCATATTGCATACCCAACTAATATAATTATTCTGTCATATAATTTTATCTTATATATATATGTTTGTTATTGTGCTTTGTCTTAATTTCAATTCTGCAACCTTCCACTTCATTCATAATAGAGTAATAACAATCTAACCTTCATGGTTATACCCCAATCTATAATACTGAATCAGTATAATTTGGAAAGAAAAACAATTTTTTCCGTAATACATGTACATTGTCTTTATATTTATAATTATAACATTATAATATTTATAATTCACATATTGTATGTATGTAAATGAGTGTAGCCATCATGAAAATGTTGTTGTTAACCTTTAAATCCAACTATTTTATGAACATGTATCATCTAGCTCCTTACCGGTATATTAAATGCACTCAGAATAAGTTGCTTGTTTAAAAAATGATATAAAAATTAATAAACTGTTCATTTATCTGCGGCTAAATGAAGCGAAGCGGAAATGGTTTCCTGGATTCCCCCGTGAGCATTGTTGATTGTTGTCATGCTAGTGTACAGAAGTGAAAGAATGTGATTTGCATATCGGTTTTTAAGCTGAGGGAATAGAGTATATCAGCCATTGTGGTCTACTTTTAGCAAACAAAATTTGACCCTGCTTAGCTCGTTTTTGTTTTAATCAATGGCTCAAGGCCGGCGAGGGCGTCCTGCGACCAGTGGGCGTTGCCATCGTTCTCCTGAACCTTCAAGTCGTCATTAACACAGCCGAAATCGCACCCGAGACCGTAGTCAAGATAACAACCCCGAGCCAGACAGCTCGACCGTTAGAAGAAAACACAGCCGCTCGTCGCATGCTAGTTCGCAATGTTCCAATTCTCCTCTGGCGTGGGCCCAGCAGTTGGTAGAGTCCCTGAATTCGAAGGATGCAGAGCTATCGCAGATGCGTGAGGACGTTAGAACACTGAAGCGTAAGGTAGAGGAAACCGATGAGACTGGTGATCGCACCTTCAAGTGGAAGGGGAACAAAAAGCAATTCCAATTCAACAATGAGGTGAGGGGAAAGTTCGCCAAAATCGTGGAGAAAGCAGAAACCTGTGGCGAAGATAGCATCGGTTCGCTCGCAAACTAAGGTATGTCATTAATTGATACTCGCAATAAACTCATATGCATTGCTGACCGTGACGGCTGGGATGTCGTCAAGTATTTTGAATCAGATCCCCTCGTTAGCAATGAAACAAAAGCGAAGAGGCTCAAAACCGCCCGCGAGGAGGCCGAACGGGCCCGGGAAAAGAAGAAAAGTCAAAACAGGACCCGTGGTCGTGGAAAGCCCCTTCGCTCGAGGAATAGTTCTTACGGGGATTTATCTAGACGGGTTGAGTTCAATCCCAGCTTGCCGGGTGGTTTAACGGTGAACCCCTCCCCAGAAAAGAAACCAAGTAGTTCTTTTCGGTGCTTTGGTTGTGGGAGGGCGGGTCACTACCTCGAAGATTGCAAGGCTAGCAGCACTTCCACCCAAAAAAAGTGACAAGAAGCGAATCCGGAAG
The DNA here is from genome assembly GCA_025434805.1 of Antipathozoanthus remengesaui. Lineage (NCBI taxonomy): Eukaryota > Metazoa > Cnidaria > Anthozoa > Zoantharia > Parazoanthidae > Antipathozoanthus > Antipathozoanthus remengesaui. The sequence goes on along the minus strand of JANSTR010208145.1, from coordinate 3,204 downwards.
ATTATTACTTTCTGGGAAAATTTGATTTAGAGTTTGCCGATGGAGCGGATTTTGACGCGGAGTTATCGAAGTCCGCTGTTGTCATTCGTGGTAGGCTCCGTGAACACTTAGAGTTTTGGCGTTCCATTAATGCATCGCAATTTGTTATTCGAATTATTGAGGAAGGTTATAAATTACCATTTTTTGGCAATCATGTCAGTGCACTTGAAAATAAATCCTTTGTAGCTGAAGCTATTGAAGAGCTATTATCCGTTGGAAGCGTTATTGAAGTCGCGCACGAGCAAGTTTATGTATGCAGTCCCTTGGGCGTTGTTCCAAAAAAGAATAAGCTTCGATTGATTTTTGATTTGAGATATGTTAATGGCTTTGTGTCAAAATTCAAGTTCTCGAGGAGGGCGACTGGTTCTTCTCGTTTGATTTACGCAACGGATATCACCATGTTGATATTTTTGAGGGTCACAGAAAATTCTTGGCCTTTTCCTTTGTCTACGGAAGCCAGACTCCCTTCTTCGTTTTCGCGTCCCTGCCGTTTGGGCTCAGTACCGCTCCCTATGTGTTTACTAAGCTATTGAGGTCAGTTGTAGCTTATTGGAGATCAAACGGAATCAGAATCAGTATACCTTGACGACGGAATCGGTGCCGATAGATCTCGCTCTCTGTTCTGATCGTGTGCTACAAGTACACGGTGATCTTGTTGGTCTCGGGTTTCTCATAAATGAAGAAAAGAGTATCTTTGAGCCCCGACAGTCAGGCGAACACTTTGGCTTTCTGTTAGACCTTGCCAAAGGGGTGTTTTCCATTCCTGATAAGATCGATGATCTGTTTGAGCTGATTCAGAAGATACTAACCAATGCGTCATACGTTTCTGCAAGAACGATTTCACGCGTAACTTCAATGGAACTTGGTCCAATTGTTTGTTCGCGGACCCGAGGCATTTATGCTGACCGGAACAGGGTGAATTCTCTTAGCCACAAATTGTGTTTGTCCGAGTAAGCAATTTATGAGCTCCGTTTCTGGCGGAATAATTTTTGCCAGTTAGTTCGCAGACCCATCTGGCGTCCCTCACCCACTATGGACCTAATTATGTATTCAGATGCAAGCAGCCTAGGATGGGGAGGTTTCGTATTCCAATTTGGCTCAGCTGTGGCCCGAGGGAACTGGTCCGAGTCCCTGTGTAGTTCAGCCCTTAGAGAGATTTGTGCAATATGATATGTCCTTCAGTCATTTTCACACGTTTTGGAGGCGCGGGATTGCAAACATAGAACTGATAATCAGAGTGTGTAGTATTCTTAGCGTGGGTAGCTCCAAACCCCACCTTCAGCGGGAAGCAGTGGCAATTTATACCCTCTGCCACGAGAAGGGCATTCGATTTTCTGCTGAGTGGATTCCGAGAGAGTCGAATTCTAAAGCAGATTACTGGTCCAAGGTTATAGACCAGGACGATTGGAAGTTGATCCCGATCCATTTCCGTGAATTTTTCCTGGGGTCCCGATACTGTCGATCGTTTTGCAGCCATGCGTCGTTTCAAGTTCCTCGTTTCAATTCATGGTGGTGGTGCCCTGGCACAGAAGTAGTGGATGCTTTCACTGTTAGTTGGGAAGGGGAAAACAACTTTACTTAGTGCCCAGGGTGATCAGATACATGAAGGCTGGACGTGAAGAGGGTACCCTTGTGATTCCATTTTGGCCTTCTGCAGCTTGGTGGCCTCTCTTATCCCCCAGATCGGGCCAATCTTACCCTTGGGTGTTGGGCTGGCAAGATATTCCCCTACATGAACATACGTTTCTACCGGGTTCTGCTACTGCCGATTTGTTCGGATCGGGGATCCCATCCTCAAGAATCCTTGCTCCGAGATTGGATTTTCAAGGATTTTGAGTAATGTTCTGTATGGGCGGTTGGTCATGCCCCTTCCCCCTTCCCGTTTGTGGGGAACGGTTTCCACCCCTGTCTGTGGGTCAAACCTTCCAGGTATGGGTAGAGCCATTAAGCACCCTTTATGTGGGTTAAGTTTTCCACCTCTGTCTGTGGGCGATTTGTTGCACCCCCGTCTGTGGGTGAAGTGTTACACCCCTGTCTATGGGTGAAGTGTTACACCCCTGTCTGCGGGTGAAGTGTTACACCCCTGTCTGCGGGTGATGTGTTACACCCCTGTTTGTGGGTGAATTGTTACACCCCTGTCTGTGGGTGAAGTGTTACAACCCTGTCTGTGGGTGATGTGTTGCACCCCTGTCTGCGGGTGTTGTGTTACACCCCTGTCTGCGGGTGTTGTGTTACACCCCTGTCTGTGGGTGAAGTGTTACACCCCTGTCTGCGGGTGGTTTGTTGCACCCCTGTCTGCGGGTGGAGTGCCACACCCCTGTCTGTGGGTGAAGTGTTCCACCCCTGTCGGCGGGTGATGTGTTACACCCCTATCTGTGGGTGAAGTGTTACACCCATGTGTCTGCAGGAGAGGTGTTACACCCCTGTCTGCGGGTGAAGTGTTACACCCCTGTCTGTGAGTGAAGTGTTACACCCCTGTCTGTGGGTGAAGTGGTGCACCCCTGTATGCGATCGAAGTATTACCCTCTGTCTGCGGGTGAAACTGCAAGTGAAGTGTTCTACTCCTGTCTGCGAGTAAAGTGTTCAACTGTAGTGATATACATTTTACGCTTGCTGCTGAAGTTAATCTACCCCTTGAGGTGATTTACACTGATTGTCGAGCGAGTGACTTGAGATGTTGTGTGAGGGAATAATTCGGCGTGCTCGAGGGAAGCTCAGATGCCAAGTATTTGAATCTGTTAAAGTGCAGCACATTTAAATCCATTGGGGAATTTCGTGTCGAGTTGCCTATGCTAACCCTTACAGATGTTGACTTTATATTGAAATGTACCGAACTAACATTACACTGTTTCGCTTATTAGGGTTATCTGCTATACCATGTTCAGCTCGCACTGCTGAGCTGAAGCGTTTGTTTGAACTGCTACAGATTCTCATTCTACACGATAGAGCACCTTCTACTGCAATTTCCTACATGCGTGCATGCAATAGATGTAACAGAGGGAGTAACCATTAAGGTTTGGCCGCTCAGCACTGGAAATAAACAGATATAGTGGTTTATGGTTAAGGTTACAGTGCTGTACAAATACCCAGTTAATTCCTTCTGAGCGATAGCCCTAGAAAGGAAATGGGCCCCACACGGAGAAAGAGAAAAAATCTCTGACCCCG
>JANSTR010208034.1:0-14906 GCA_025434805.1 Antipathozoanthus remengesaui | reverse complement strand
ATAATAAACAGAATAGAATATAGATGGTCGCTTGGAGATACCAATTTCAACACTCGAAAATAAATTCCATATCACCACATGCCTATATATCATTCTCTATATAATATATGCTAACAAAAATAATATGCTGGATAGAAGCTTTATAATAAAACACCAAAGTGGCTGAAATATATTTCACATTTATTGTGATGCACATTAGTTCTAAATGTAGTGGTATGATAGCTTCAAATTAATTTCTTAGATACATAGTATGTTTTCATTCCAAAAGGTTTTTATTTTGCTTATATGTCCTCCAAGATCATAACCCCCCACCCCCCCCTTTATTAACCCACCTACAAACTTGCGCAAAACCAGGACTGTAAATTATGTAGGATTTTATAGTAGATTGAAGTTTTCTGAAAAATTAATCCTTAAACAGGGTCCCTGCTCATTTTTTTAAAAAATTCCCTGAACCAAATACCAAGTATTATTGACAGACCTGTACACAAAGTAAAAATAATTATGTTACTTTTGAAAAGCTGACTTCTGATTCTCTTATTTATAAGCTGAGATGTCTCAATTTATATTTCCATTTTGTATTGTGACACCAGCAGCATGCATTTGATAAAAATTAAGATGGCACTCACATGGGTTACTTAATTTGTCTGCAGTATACCAGAACTTGGGAATATTCTTTATTGAAAGTGCAAAGTTTTGAGAAAAGGATTACAAAACACTAGTCTGAATAAAATTATATTATTGCAGAACCTGACTTATAAATAACTTGAGGGAAAAACTGCAAATTATGTCACCACTGATCCAAATCAAAATTCCCTTTAGTTAAAATTTCCAAACCTTGCAAGAAAGTTGACATTCTTTTAGTGAATTTTTAAAAGTTACATGAAAAGGATTTTTTTATATTGAGCAACGCCTTAAAGTAGTAATTTTTGTGAAACTTTAATTTATTTGTATTGTGTAATTAATTAACAATTATTTAACAATTAATTATTATTATGGATTTCTCTTGAGAACAAACAATGAGTGATAATGAATTGGTAGTGAGAAGAGAATATGCTTTCCTTATATGGACACAAGTACAGTCTTTATGTGTTATGTTAGCCCCTTGGGTTGTTTGTATTCAAGGTCATATATTGCAGGAGCTTTCCGATTCTATCATTGTGGTTTTTGGCTTAATTCTGTTGGATAGTTTTTTCTTTTATTAGTGATAATGTATGTCTTATTCATTGCTGGTGTCACTGTATTTTGTTGAGATGCATAGTGATATTATATATACTGTGGGCCTAGACCCATAACTACAAAGTTGCTGTGTGTTATCTGGGACTTGAGGGAATATCAAGAAATAACTTAATAAGTGTTGAGTTTCTGAAAGTGAAAAACAGGACAAGGATTCAATATTTTTCCATTGTAATATTATTTTACAGCTTGACACAAGCCATTCACCAGGATTTACGGAGTGTTGTCATGCACATGATATATGTTATGATACTTGCAACAATGACCGCAACCAGTGTGATGAGGACTTCAAGTCATGTTTGGATAATGTCTGTTTATTGGAAGGCCTGGGAAATCGGCAGAGTAAGGAGCAGATCAAAGCTTGCAAGACAGCATCTGACTTAATGTATTCTGGGACAGTGACATTAGGATGTGTGTCATACAAGGAGGCACAACGAAATGCATGTTTATGTAATGGGAGAAAACTTACAAAGAAAGATGTCGAGGAATTAGAACAATCAGAAAGGGAAGAACTATAGTTAGATAGTTAAGTGGATGAGTCAGGAATTTGACTACAGTAAAAAATTAAAACAAATATTTTAATGTCCACCAGATTACAAACCAAAAATTGGTACTTTTAGCAATGTTGACCCTTCTCAGCCTCAAACAGGACAATTGATGTGTTGCTAAATTCTCATAGACTGCATCTATCAAATATTTCCCTTTTAAACAGTTTGGGAGAATATTGCTTTTAATCTTAGATTGTTTGCTGTATAAGATTAATTGCTTTATTCTCATAATCAATCAAGAAATTCTGCATGGATTATGTAAGGAGAATATGCATACTGATATTAAAACTGGCTGGGCTGAAAGGGTTGACTAATAAAGGTGCTCTTTCTAACACTTGATACTGTAGCTTTCTATTCCACCCAGACAAGTTGCAGTACATACTAGCATGTGCTGCAAATGCTCGACACCTGGCATTTGAAGAGAGCATGTGAGCCAGCTGCAATGCACACTAGTTACATACATATATGGACTGATAATATTACATTTAGAAAACCATGATTGACAAGATATTTTAATGTTGGATTTTTTATGTAGTTTGACAAAATAAGTAAATCAAAACCAATGCACAACAAAGAATTATTATAGTGCTGATTTCCAGCTCTTGTGAACTTTTAAGACTATTAACATTGATTTCTTCACCAGATATCAAATAGAGGGTTGGTATTTATTAAGTAACCATGGTCAAAATATAATAATATTATCTCAATGGGGATTTTCATTTATAGTTGCTGTATTTAACTAAAAAATATTTTGTTTTAGTAGAAATCTAGTCACTATCTAATGCAAATGCTTCAATTTGATTGGCTATCTTACTCATGGTCTATCATGCAATAGACCTTCTCTGTGGCACATTCCTCTTTTGCATTCAAAATGCAGTCGGTTTCTCATTGTAATGTTTGCGAGTCTCCTATCCAAAAAAGCCAAAAAGCATCACAAAATATGATGTGAAGAATGTTTAACTTGAGTAATAATCAAACTTTGTTTTGCTCGTGAATGCAAGTCTTCCGTATGCATGAAAAACAACACAAACTGAAACCGATCAGCTTTTTTTACATAAGTTTTAACTTTAAAATTTCATAGAATGATTTGTTTCATGTCTGGAGATTTCTACCAAAACAATTAGAATGTTCACTCTCAATTTCTATTGGTAATTTGATAGTTCATTCAGCCTCCGTCCTCATGAACTATCAGCCAATAGAAATTGGCCATAACAAGAAAGATGGCGACTGGTACATTTACCCATAATTCCTAGCACGCGAAAAACATGCAAACGCTCATAAAAACGTACAGAAAGGATCTAAAAACTTCAAACTTGGCATACACAATGTTGTTATTGCATGGACACGTTTCCCATACAATGGTCTTCCATGTTCAGCTATTCACTGAGTTAGGTTCGCACTGCATTGTGGTCAAATGTACAGCCACCATCTTTTAGTATTGTGGATTGCGAGCTCATATTCTAACTGTTAAATATCCAGTAACAAATTATTTAACAGTTTCGGTAAAGCTACATGTATGTACATTTGTACAATAAACAATGACTGGTAAGATACTGTCTGTATTTTAAAACCCTGGACACCAACATGTACATGTATGATGGGCATTGGATTTGGTCCTACAACCTACTAACTAAAACTGACATTTATTTTTTTCTCTTCCATGGATCTTCCTTTTGTATCCTTACAAACTCTTCTGCTTTGGTAGACATAATTGCAGCAAGATCTTGGAAAGGTCTTTTGCTTTCACTTGGTGTCAGAGGGATCCCAAGTGTTCTCCTTACTGCTGGAAACTTTATTGCAACATTTTGCATGACACCAAACCCTGCAGACACTGACCAGTACAAGGTCATAGCCTGCAATCATAAATCAAAATAAACTGAATGTCTCTCTAACAGTTTTATACTTCTGTTCTTAGTTTCTTTATTTTGTTTTGTGCTGACCAGCTTTTATACAATGTGCACTTTTTATTCTATTTTGGTTGGCCTTGAAACAGGGTTGGTTGGATCCATGCTTCAAGTTATGAAATTGGTCTGGCCTGAATTGTTCTCGACTCCCTTCTGGCATTAGAAGAGAGTTTCACACTTTGGATTCATAAGTATTTTGCTTTGACTTATTCCATACAAGATGCCTAAAGGCACTTTACAATGATTATTTTACCCCCAGCAGACTGGGAGCATATAATTATAGGCACCTCTGGCAGCCTCTTCAAATTGGTCAATGTATGATGTTACTCATTTTACCAACCCCGGAAGGATGGAAACTGAGTGAACTTTAGCAGGATAGAAAGTCCCACAAATATTCAACCCTCGACCATGCCGAGGATTGAACCTGGGACCTTTGGGTTGGGCAGCAGAGATTGTAACCACTGCACCAACCCCTCCACTATGGAGCTCGCTGTGTGGCTCGCCAGCAACAGCATGGCCTTTCATGTGGAGCTGTGCATACTGCACTATAGACTATATCCAAGTGACATAGTGTCTACAGTTTTTTAGCTAATTAAGATATCACTGACAGTACTCACAGAAGGCACTTGTGAAGAGACAATAATCATCCCAACAGATAAACACCGTAGAGTGTTGGTAAGAATGCGCTGACCCCTTGTTGGTTGCTGCCGTCTCAGTGCATGCATCTACAGTAGGATATACAGTACTATATTTATTCTAATTTGGACACCAGACAAAAATAATTATTTGTAAAGATCGTGCCTACTGTAAATAGGAATACAAACAAAACGTATTTCTCAAAGTGGAGCCTAAATTGGAGAGGTGCTTAATAATTAGAATACTTTTGATACAATTTGAATTCATTGATAAATTTGCAAGTGCATCCTGCACAAAATTATGGCACTAAGGAGATAAATTGACCGTAACAAAAAAGATGGCGGCTGTACATTTGACCACAATGCCTTGCATACCTAACTCAGTGAATAGCTGCACTTGGAAGACCATTGTTTGGCAAACTTGTCCATGCACTCACAAGATTGTGTATGCTAGGTTTGAAGTTTTTAGATCCTTTCTTTATGTTTTTATGAGCATTTTCATGCTTTTCACGTTCTAGGAATTATGGGTAAATGTACCAGTCACCATCTTTTTTATTATGGTCAATTGTTACATGACTTTCAGAGTACAGTATTTGCATGATACTCTATTTAATTCTCTTTGTCCACATGTCAAATAAAATTGTAATTGATTTAAAATCCCTGGAACTCATCTTTATCATCTGTGTCACTACACACATACAATAAAAAATCCTTGCTGGTTTTACTGTGGTAAAACCTTAATTTTAATGAATGGTGAAATGCAACATACACACTGTCAGAAATGTATTTTAAAAATGTAAGCACCACCAAAAAATAATTCTGTACCAATGACAATAAATTAATGATTATTGTCAGTCACTGTACTCATTCATAATTTCTTCAGTTATAGTCCCACTTCTCCTTTAACACTTTCAGCCCCAAACACGACAATTGTTATGCTGCTAAATTCTCCTAAACTGTATCCATAGCTCCCTTATAAACAGGTTGAGAGAATTTTGCTTTTCATCATAAATAGTTTGCAGTCTATGATCAATTGCTTTATTCTCGTAACCAAACAACATATTCTGCATGGAAAATGTAAGAAGATATGTGCCCATAAACTGGCTAGGGCTGAAAGGGTTAGTAAAGCCTTTGACTTTGAAGAATTGGCCAAGAAATGGTTTATTCCTCAGATTAATGTAAGGCACTGAACAATATTAATTTTATGGGAGGGGAGGATGGCTGTTTTTGGGGGATTGAGACACCAATTTTTTTATGATTTCAAAAGGGGGGCCCTGAAAATGCTTCTATTCCATTCGGGGGGGGATGACTTTGATGAAATTTGCATTATACATGAACAAACATTTATTCTCAGTATACAATAAATGAGTAAACATGTTAGTTTCTAGTCATTTAACCTTCAGGTCATTTTATATCCATTTCTCTCATGATCAAGTACATGGAACTGACCAAAAAAATTGTATAATAAAATTAAAGAAACTAGAAATATAAACAGCAACAAGCAAGGTTTTAATAAACCTATATTTTGATTATTTTAGTAAAGCATTGCATCTGTACCTGGTTATGATGCCCATTTTATTCATTATATTTTTGTGGAAGGAGGGGATCTGAGAATAATTACTAGAAATCTGGTGGGAGATTTAATTTGTCATATTTTTATTTATTAAGTTTCTTTAATAAAATCAACCAATGGTTATGGTTGGTGGCATCATTCTAATCTCAAATTATGTAAACAAATATTCAGCTGCAATCAGATATAATTGTATTATTATTGTTATTATCATTATTAATGTTAATAGTAGTAGTACTGGTAATAGTATTTAAATCTTATTATTTAAGTTTATACAGTTCAGAAATTATACTAATAATGCAGTGTGAAAGCTGTGTGAAGCCCCAATGGATTGAGTGACATTCATGTTTTAGCATGATTATTTTAACTCTTTCAGTCCTAACCAGTTATAATACCAGCACAAATCTCCCCCTATCAACAACAACAACAAAGAATATACTGTTTGGCTATGATACACTGTATTTATGAATATGGGTCAAATATAACAAACCTATCTAAGATTAAAAATGTAAAATTCTCCCAACCTGTTTATAAGGAAGCTATGGAAACAGTTTAGGAGAATTTAGAAATATGCCATGTTGCTAGTATGTTTGGGACTGAGACAGGATTAGGAAAATCAAATTAATATAAAACATTATATACAATGATACCACTTTCCTCCCCTTGCAAAAGATTTCCCTTTCATCAAAATAAAAATTAAAAGCTCCAAACTGGCTCAAGCTTACAATATTTGACAAGTTGTGAAGAAGCACAAATACCTGCTAATTTGTATATTGAAGTTGCTGGTACAGTTTAACCAATACACAAATTATTAGAGTCTATGAATGTCTTAAACAGCTTGTATTGACAAACTAGATAATGTTGTGAGAGGTACCATATTTGGGGCAGATATAATTTATCATAAAATTACATGGTTGTGTTTCAGGTGGTGAAAAATAGAATAGTAAATTAAAGTGTTCAAAGGTTCTGGCTTGAGTAAACAAATGGAACCTCCTTATCAGTTAAGTGATGAACAGGTGGTCAGGCAAGATACCAGTTACAGTATAGTATGTCATTTATATCTTTGGCTTTCGAAGGCTTCATTTAGTCTAAAAATGGCCATGGCCTGGGAACTCACTATATTCTGTCAGGCTTTAGAGATTAATGTCTTGCTTCAAAAAGATTTCAATTTACAGCAAATTTGCATGGAGACTAACCAAGTCATTAACAACTTGGCAATGGCAGTCACTCCAAGAAGTCTAAGCTTAAGCAAAGAACAACTCCTAGAATGAGCAACAAAATGCTGTTCAACACAGCTGTGAAACAGTCAACAGTCACACCCCTGCTTGATCTATATCAGCTACAATGTTAACATGACAAGATATGAGGCGGCTGTTCCACCCATATTTTGAGTAACTTATTAGGTGAATCTGAATTCTGTGAGCACACTAAATAGGATATAGAATATCACATCTGCAGCAAACGATCCAGTGTTCATACCAACAGATAAACAAGAAGACACTTGGCTGACAGTAAGTTAAATAATTAACTTTACATCTCTGTGGTTTAAATTACAAATGTGTAAATTTATATAATAATGTTATTATAGTTTAGTGACTGAGCAGCATCAAAACAGAGAATGATGCTGTTCACAGACATTAGATGTCCATTTTAACTCCAAGAACCAATGACACTTTACAAGTTCCAGTATAAAAGGGATAGTTCCTACTTCTTTTCTCACATCTTAAATGTAAATTTAACATTCAAAAGAAACTTCAGAGCATACAAAACAAAAGCAAGTTGCAGACCTATTTAATATTAGGCTCTAAATGTTGAAGATGGAGACCAAATATAAATGCGATAGAAGTGAACAGAAGTAAGCTGCAAATTTTATTATTTTTATTAATTTTGTTTTCTTAGCTATTTTTGAACCAGACAAACACATTCAACCAAACAAACTTTTGCTGCAATGTCTTCATCATAACTGTAGAGTAATGAAAACTAACAGTTGAATTTTACAAGTACAGTTTAAAATTATTGGATGATGTTCGATATACCAATTGAGGTGATATCATTTATTGTACATTTTTCATAATAATAATACATTGTTGCATTTTTTGTGACGCAACTCAGGGCTCATTGTCACTTGGTATATTGAACATAACCCAAATTGTTGGTATTAAAATAAATTTTTCATTAATCTTTTCAACTAGTTCATGAATGACTAAACAATTGTGACTCACCTCAATATTTGCTAAGTTAAAAAGTCCCACACAAAATGGCAGAATTAGGGTAGAATCTGGTAAAGTAAGATTACTAAACCAAAGTGCTCCACCTATCATCAGATCTGGACACAAAGCATTCTCTGAAATTATAAAAATTAAAATTGTTTAATAGATTATTATTTTTTACTTGGTGATGTAAACAAACTACAGTACCTAAATATTATAAGAAATGAATTTAATGCATGTAAATGCGTGTATTTAATATAATTATGTAAAATAATCTAACTTTTGTAAAATTCACCTTAATTTTTTGCATTGTCAACTAGCATCATTCAATAATTTCCTATAAGGTAAACATGAGGTCTTAAGATCAGTCATTATGTAGAGCCTGAATTAATTATAGCCCTTAGTGGCAACAAATTTAAATAATTACATAAATTTAAATATTACCGAAGCTACTAGGAGATAATTAATTCATTTTAACTATTAATATGTAAACTATTGGATAATAATGTTATTATGATAAATTTATTACTAATTTTAAAAGACCACAGTTTTGTCATTTTTTTGTCAGTGACTATTTAGATAACTTCAGCTTGCATAAATAAAGAGAAAATAAATAAATTATTGAAAATAATGAAATCCCGCATTTTGCAAAAAAACACTCTCAAACTAAATTTTTCATGTTTTATAATTTACTTTCCCACTATTGGCTGCTAAATTTTAACTTTGCATGTTCTCTAATATACAATATAAAACTGAAAAATTTATTCATATACAAACTTCAGAAATACAAGAAAAATATTTAACAACAACAAAATGGAATTTAATTAACAGTTACAAACCAAAATATATCATCCATACCATATTTTAAGATGAATGGACAAATAATTCAAAAATTGTAAGGGGGGGGGGGGTCTCAATAATCCCTCCTGGTTTTTACCCTATACATCTTTAGAAGGGTTACCGGTAAAGTAGTTCTAAAAAGGTACCGTAAATATATACAGAACTGTATTTATTCTAATGTAGGCACCAGATAAAAATAATTATTTGTAAAGATGGTGCCTAAATTTATAGGAATACAAACAAGAAATATTTCTCAAAGTGGAGTCTAAATTGGAGGGGTGCTTAATAATTAGAATACGTTTGACACGATTTACATTCATTTGATAAATTTACAAGCACAACCTGCACAATAACACTGAAGAGATAATATTGTTACATGACTTAAATCAGAGTACAGAAATTGAAATGATACTGTTAAAAATATTTATAATTTCTTAGAGCAGGAGGAACTAGAAAATATATTTTAATATCAAGCTTTATATTACTATTGTTATTATTCTTACTATTATTATTATTTATATTATAAACTTATGGAGTCCAAGTAACAAACAAACATGCTGTGAGGGCTAATATGATTTACAAATATTACATGTTGAAATTAGGTGAATCCATAACATAATTATATTGAAACACATACATGTACTTTTAAACATTTATAATTTTCAAAATTGAAAGAACTTTACTGAACAAAGCCCCTCCATTATGTATGTGCACCTTATGGAACCATTGACAATAAATTATTTGGAATGTGGAATCAAGCTAGGGTCATTTCATTACATGGTTGAAACACACACATAGCCACACCTGTCCGGTTAGTGTACATGGATTGTACAGTATCTACTGTACCATCTCTAATCATTGTCTGGTACATATTGAAATAAACAATTAAACTATATATTTTATTTAATAATTATTTCTAAAATATTTTATTGTCTGACCTTTTAACTAGGGCATCCTAGATCACACCATAAAATAATGGCTTCAACACCTACTTACAAATGGTGGGAAACCGATGACAAAACAAAGCGAGTTTACACTGAAGTATTAGTGGAAAAACTGAAAAAACCCAGTCCCAAGAGACCTGAAAACCCTTCCACTAATGAAATTGCTCACAGTGACAGTAACATGAAAGACCAGCTTCATCCCCCAAGACTCACAGCTCCCCCAAATAGTCCAACAAAAGTAATATCTCGAGACAGGCCACATTCTGATGTGAGATATACTACGGCAGAACAAAAGGGCAAGAAGTATCAGTTTGAGACAATCACCATGGAGACACTGGCCAAATATGACTATATAAAAAGCCCCAAGAAACAACGAAAATCTGCCAGTGCTAAAAATGATGTGGTCAAGACTACACACAATGCCGGCAGCAGTAGTGAGAAGTCACTGATAAATCAGGAATGGGAGAAGAAGCTAGTGACATCTAATTCTGGTAGAGATGGTGGTAAAAATCAGAAAAGTTACTATGAAGAGCTCACACACAGTCCAAAAACACCTCGAAAGTCCCTGAAATCACCGAACTGCACACCACAAAAAAACAATGAACATGAGACAACTAAGAGTGACAGAAAGCCATTCTCAAGTTGTAAGCCAAATCTGACTAGATCCAAACTTGAGGAAATACCAGAGTATGGTTCATCCGATGTCCAGGACACTTCGACTGAAGACAGTGACAGCAGCTCAGACAGCACGAGCAGTCATCAAGGAAGAATCAAGCATAATCATGACTCACACACAAGAAAGGAAGTAACTGATGTTAGTGCACAGATGCAGGAACCACACAAGAACACAAGTAATAATGTGGATTTGAGCATTCTGAGAGGAGAGGAACTTCTGAAAGTTTTGAGTGATAAATACTTGTCACTGTCAGAGAAAGTTGAGCAGCTGGAGTTCAAACTGCTTGAGTTTACTGACGACATTTATAAGCTAAAGCATGCAGTTGGAATCAAAACACAGGAGGAAGATGACAAGCTAAATGATGAGACATCCAGTCCTGATCTCAAAGTACAAGTTAGTTCACCACGACGTGGTCGATCATATTACACACACAGTTTTGCACTGGCAGCCAGCAAGGATCTTCTAACCAACAGATATGCAGCCAAATCTCTGCTTCATAATAAGCAGCAATTTTCACCAGTTAAGACTGGAAAATCCACTACAACTGCCATGGCATTGACATCAGTAAAGGAAAGCAGTTGCACAACAAATGATGACCAATCCAACAATTCAACTGAAGAAAAAGATTTGACAGAGGATGAGATTCAGGAAATATTAAGATCTGCAAAGGCTAAATATATTGACAAACCAAATTATCTTCAAGAACTAGGTTACAGCATCAGAGAAAATGACTGACTTGATTGTGTAACATCACTCAGCTGGATTTTTGAGACAATGAGACTTGTGTTTACTTTGGCTACAGTTTGATGTAATGAACCCTGACAATATAATTTATACTGAAGTTCCTGTTATAACAAAGTAATATTTTTGGGCCCAGCAAACTTACAGTAATTTGTATGAAACATAATGTAAGTTTCCCAGATATAATGAACCCTGGCATAACAAAAACCTGGTAAGTTTTAATGAACAAAATTTGTGGTCCTGAGAAAATTTTCTACACTGATATAACAAAGTTATTTAATGGCTAAACAACCTGGCAAAACAAGCACTGGCATTCACAACAAATATTGCATCTGGACATACAGAAAGTTTGAATAACATAAAATTGAAACAATATTATTATAATAACTATTATTGTATGTTCAAATCATTACAAAATTAGCTGGACTTCAGCCATGTGGTCAAATTGAATTAGATTTCAAACGTGCACATGATGAGTATTAAAAGTTTCGTAATAGTGTCTGTGTAAATGCATTGTATGTAGGAGTGCAACTGGGAGGGACCAGAGAATGAAGAGTTAACTGATCCAAAGTGACTGTCACATACATGTAACATGGGGTACGTGGCGAACAAGGTGTGAAGATTTAGGAACTCAAGGTTGTCTGGCTAAGAACTACTCAGATAATTTATACTGGTGGCAATTTCCTGAATGTATTTCAGTATTAAAGAGTCAATGGTAGAAGATGTGACACTATAAAGAGGAGTGCATAAGGATTTGCAGTAATGTAGTTTTGAGTTATTTTCAATGTGGTCTTGCATAAATTAATGTTTGAACTTGTGGTGCTGGTAGATTTTGATGCGGTATTGAGGTTTTGTATGTTTTGTTTGTGCAATTTTGTGGTTTTCAGAACCCTCTTATGCTTTTATAAATATCAAACTACTGTACATCTGTTGACTGGTACCAGTAGGTGTTACCCCATGGGGGAAATGCAGGAAGTCAATACAACTTTATGGCTTAAACCAATTAAGTTTTGGATTTACTGAGCAGTTCCAGTGCAGAGCATTCACTGTGAACATGTATTATAGTAGCATAGTTCAAGTCCTAGAGAATAAGAAAACTGGTTTCTTCTGTAACATTGTTTCAAAAGTCAAATGCCTATATGGCAGAATGAAGAAGGGATTGCTCTCACTGTGTTTGTTACATGTTTACAGTTGCATATTAAACTGATCTAGACTAACGTATTTCATGACTATGCAGCTGTTTTGAAAAAAGATAATTATAATAAAATCAACCAAAAGATGCAACAATGAAGGGCTAACACTAAAACTCAAAATGTCAGCTTTCTTCGAATCTTCAGCACAGAAAATTGTTTTCTCAGCCCTTGGCTGGTTTTATTATACACTTTACCAACCTGTTTTAAAGGAAGCTATGGATACAGTTTAGGAGAATTTGTTAACATGTAAAATGTTGTGTTTGGCACTGACAGGGTCACCATACTTTCCAGTGTATACGTCAGCTGGTGTATAGGTCGGCCTTTGTTTTCGAAGAAAAAATCACCGACTTTTTCAATAACCAGTATATAAGTTGACCCCAAATTTCTTACCTCAGTGGTAATCCTTAAATGTCTTGAGGACGTAAAGACATATAAGAGTTTGGGTCTTGACTGTTAACCCTTTTCAATCCAGATCTTCATGCCATCTTCATCCATTCATTCTTTTGGGTGCACATGGAGCACAATGCTGAAGGGAAACTGTTTTTCACTTGAAAACCATAACCGTCGGATTGAGCTTTGTACCATCAGAAAGACACAAGAGACTGAGTACAACAGTGAATTGAGTCTCCTAATTGATAGTTGTTTCTACCAGGACAGTTGTAACAACACAGGAATCAATTGTGTGAGTTGCTAGTAATAGAGATCATAGTTTATCCATTGATTGCCTTGATAATTTACATATGACTATAATTCACAATCTTTTTCTCCAAATCTTCAGGACATTTCTGGGTAATTGTAGTCTTCTTGCAGAGAACACATTTATTCTTCAGAAAGAACTTCAGCTTTTTCATACGGCATCTGCTCCAGTCTCTTACAGGTTTCTCACTGAATTCCAATTTTCAAGTAGTGACCATGACAATTGATTTTCAGCGGACCTGACAACTTGCGATCTGAATTTGACAGTGCATTTGGAAGGTATTGATACATAGATACATAAATTTCAAGTGCTTTCCATGGAGCTTTTCAGCACTTTTACATCACATATATGTTTCAGTGGGTGAGTGTCATAGCCATACCACTGTAAGCAGTTGGGAATTCTTTTCTGTTGGATGCATTAAGTCATTTCTTCAAGTTAACAGACCATAACATCGGCATTAGCCTATTCCTATTGACAAGCGCATGGGTTCTTTTAAGTCCCCAATAGATTGGTGAGATACTAATGCGGATGGTGTGGCAAAAGAAGGTCCTGAAATAATACAACCCTCGGCAAGGCTGTAGACTGAACCCAGGACCTTGGATTGGCAGTCACAGACCTAACTAACTGAGCCAATCACACACACCATATCATAGAATAAAATAATGAACTGATACCACAATATAAAGCAGTTCAGTGTAATCCATGGGATTCATTTTTGCCTTTTAAAAGTGCTGTCATAAAATCTTGTTCTTAACCTGTGTCAAAACCGGATCCAAATTGTGATTTTTAAAGTATGATAAGCACGTCTGCTACAGCATTAAGACAGTCATGAAAATTCACTTATGCCATGCCATGCAACTTGACTTGTGAGCTGGATCATGGAAGAATGCACTTTGTAACTCAATAGCTTTGTTTTGATCAATGTTATACATCATTCATAAATTTCCCACCTTCTGTTAAGCAATTTTGACACATTTCAAACAAAGCTTTCATTGTCACAGTTGATACAGTTTACAATGCTTTGTAGTTTGCTGTTACTGTTAAATATCAAAGTACAGATTTTGATGGCCAATTCATAAGCTACTATTTTTTGACCTGTGTTTAGGTCAAGTCAAATTATTGAGGACACATTTCCAGTTTTAAGAGGTCAACTCAAACACTGGAAATACGGTAAGTAAATCACTGTCAAGACAATGAGTTCAATATTTTCTGCTCTATTCATATTCAAAAATAGACTCAATTACTTACAATGTGAACACACTTTCATAGTATAATTATTGTATTCAGTGCCACACTGATGTGATGCACAGTGTTACACAACTGAGTGTGCCCTTTATAATTTACTAAATAAATACAGTACTTGTAACAAGATCAGTAACGTTCATCAGGAAATGAACAGTATTATTGAGATACAGTACATGTAGCTGAACCACTGCTGGTTTTGAGAATCTATTAGCTATTGAACCCCTAAATGGTCAAGGATCTCAATGATTTTTTTTGCAATTTTTTTCTAGGGATTTTGAAATTTCCCAAAAGGTTTCTAGTAGCTGTTACCTATTCATAAACACATATTTTGAAGTGTAAACAAATTTGCTACCCCTTCAACAACATTTATTTCAAACACCATTTGTGTACAACTAGTAGGACTAACTATAGTCCTACTTGAACTAAATATAGTTCAAAACAACAGTTAGGGTGTTTTGCTGCCTAGAATA
>JANSTR010207923.1:0-14906 GCA_025434805.1 Antipathozoanthus remengesaui | reverse complement strand
GTAACGTGTCATTCTTGAACCAATCAAAAGTAACCGGAAGTTAGTCGACAAGTTATGCTTGTAAGTTTCGCGACAAGACGTCGGCACACAACACAAGTTCACTTGAATCTTGTTTTGAGAGATTCTCCGATAAATATATATACGAAACGCAACATTTTGCTTAATTTAGTCCCCCTAGTAATTCTCAGAGAATCTGGGAGAAGACTGTTGAAAGTGCCAAAAAGGATTTTAACGACAGCGATATAATATTTTAAAAGCATTCTGAATGCAACTACTGGTCCTTGGTAGAAGCTTGGAGAAAATAATATATAATTGAATGTGTCGCTGTCAGGATTGTTTTGAAATTGATCTGGAATTACATGGAATATTTGGAATCACTACAGACAAAACTGAAAAAGATATAATTTTTAGCACAATTGGAGACCCAAGCGCAAACTACGAAGAATTCTGCCGGTCTATTAAGTGTCCGTTCACTTTCAAATTTTGAGATCAGACAACGTCTGTTTGTTTCCAGAGGACGTAATTTAATATGTCTTTTTTATATGTATGTCAAATTTAATTAGTGTAGTTTATATTTTATTATTTTTATCTTAAATATTATTATTTTTGTACCGATGTCTCAAGCAGAGTCAAGGTCAATAAACTATTGTTGTTGTTGTTTGGGTGACCAATGAGGGTGCCCGCTTTCCAGCTGATTGTTAAAGTAACCAATCAAAGCAAAATGCTAAATTTTAGCATTTTGACATGCGATTTGGAGCGATTTGTGTCAGGCCTTCGTTTGCCGTCTGGCTCTGTGTCTCTTGGCGCATCTACGAAGGCCTGATCGCAGGTTATGACACTTGTGTACAGTTTTCAGTGAAAGACGTTCATTAATTTCCTAAAACAAAATATTTTAGCAATCATTTTTCTACTCACTATAAATTGAATTCTTTGATTTTTTGTTTTGGATTTAAGTGGGAATGTATGAGCTGGTTTAATTTGTTCTTTTTCTTTGCCATTTTAGTTTTGAAGTATTTTCTTCACAATAACTATTTTCCAAATTTATATTTTCCTACAAAAAGTAAATACATGTAATAATAAAATAGTGTCAAAATATTATTAGATTGTTTTCCGGCTATGCATCTGATTTTGACTGACTGGTACGTTGAAAAACAGTTCTCAGATCTTTACAATTTTTATTGTCTTGCAGCATAAATTAGATCCAAATGCTTCAGGAATTGTAATAT
Source organism: Antipathozoanthus remengesaui (assembly GCA_025434805.1). Classification (NCBI taxonomy): domain Eukaryota; kingdom Metazoa; phylum Cnidaria; class Anthozoa; order Zoantharia; family Parazoanthidae; genus Antipathozoanthus; species Antipathozoanthus remengesaui. The sequence goes on along the minus strand of JANSTR010207923.1, from coordinate 13,680 downwards.
TTCAATTGTAAACTGCCACTGATATTGGAATAAACCACAAAGTAGCTTCAAGGAGGAATCAGTTAGACAAACTTGAAAGCTGTGCGATAGCTCAGACAGACTTAAAGACTGCTTGAAGTCTCTTGTTATCTCTTTATTGTCTTTTTTGTAATTTCCTTCCTCCCCTGAACATTGACACAGGAAAACAACTGAAACTACTGTGAGTCTGTTTTTGTTTTGCAGAATGCTAATTAAAAAAGACTTAAGTTTCACTTACATTTTGGTCTCTGAACCTAATGCCATCCTTCTTCCATGTAACTTTCATTGGATCATCGCCACCCGTTGCTTCACACACTAAGGTTATCTTTTCACCCATATTCTTGGTCAGGTCATTCAAAGGCTTCAGTTTGGGGGCAACTTTAAAAAAATATGATATACAGTCAGGGCAATTTGAGTTCAAAATATTATGTTGCCATCCAGTTAACCAAGCATGCTTTCAGTATTAATATGGCCAGAGCTACATTATCATAAACTTGTACCCTATAAAACAGGCTTTAAAAGTGCTGGCCGTACACATGCATTAGTAAATTACCGACCAATATATATACCGTTGTCTGCTATGCATTAAACAAGTTACATAGTAAATGCATAATTTATGGTAATAATCATGAATCAAATAGGAATAAGTGCACATAATTATATACCTACCCCAGATTTTAGTTATCACAGCTGTTGCAGTATCATCCCCATCTTCGTTTTTGGCCTCACAGGTGTAGGTTTTGTCAGCATCTTTCTGTTGCACACCAGTGATTGTCAGTTGGCCATCAGAAACAGAGTAGCGAGGGTCAACATTTTTGTCAATAAGCCTGCCAATTTCATCAATCCACCTGATTGATGGTGTTGGCCGTCCTGTTGCATTACACTTGAATGTTGTGTTATATCCTTCTGTGAGCACCATTGTCTCTCTCGGTTTAACTGTAATTTTTGGCTTTTCTAGGCACAAAAAAAAACACCAAAAGGGTTGGGTTCTTAATTCCACACCTACTGTACCTCTAACTGACCAGTTTACAATATTTTTTTATTCCATACAATTAAATACTTGATACCTACTTGTGCAATTAAAACCTTAATTGGCATGGTCTTTCGGGAACTTTTCTCTTGCAAATTAATGGAGTTTAATAGTTTTAAACACTGTTTTCTTTTGTGCAGCACATGTGGTATAAACTCTCTGTCCCCCAATTTTCATGATTTTCTTTTACTTTTTGTTAGTTCTAGAATAATTCATGATAAATTGCAGTTAAATATTTTATGAAAGTGAAAATACTATGCCAACTAGTGTGAAGAAGCACTCATGGTATTGCTACAGTATCATAATTTTCTTGAATAGTGGTATTTCCTATATTAATTGCACTACACTTCAAATTTTAAGAAATTAATGAGGTTGGTCCTGTATCAAACGAAGTGACATTTTGCCATCTGTATTTTTAAATTAAAGTAGTTCACAGTCATGTATAACAAGTCAACATATTTTACAACTTGTGTGTGATCAACAGCCTCCTTTGTATCTTGTACAAATCTGTTTTATGCCACCAGTTGATTCCTAGCATTGTTCAGTGGACTTCATTCTCAAGTAGGCTAGTTCTGAAGCTGGTCAAAGAATTTTTGTTCATGGTTTGAAGAGTATGTTAAAGATTGTACAGAGTCTCAGTTAATGTCATATCCACTCTTGTCTTTTACTTTACAATGTATTTCATTTGGTTGCAGCCTTCTCAAAATGACTCTGGTGGTAATCCACCATACTGAAAAAGATGGTGGCTGTACATTTGACCACAATGCCTTGCGAACCTAACTCAGTTAATAGCTGAATTTGGAAGACCATTGTTTGGAAAACGTGTCCTTGCCCTAACAACATTGTGTATGCTAAGTTTTAAGTTCTTAGATCCTTTCTGTACATTTTTATGAGCGTTTTCATGTTTTTTGCGCACTAGGAGTTATGGTAAGTGTGCCAGTCGCCATCTTTTTTGTTACGGTCAATTATAACTTCACAATCTGCTGAAGAAGGCAGAATATATCAACATTGACTTTGGAGATAAACTCAACACTTCAGTCAAACGGTAATTCCCAGACTACAAGAACCTCTAAGATCAATATGACACCAACAAATTTTTGCTGGTTGTAGTAATATTTACGTACTTACCAATCACTGACACTTGAATTGATACATCTTTAGAATTAATACTCTCTGTAATATGACAGTCATATTTTCCCTCATCTGCAATCTCAACCTTAGATATTGTAAGCGACCCGTCCTCCTCAAGTGTGAATCGGGGCTCAGATGCTGGATTAAGTACCTTTCCGTTCTTTTTCCAAGCATAGTTTGGTGTTGGATACCCATGTGCTTCAAGCCGAATCTTCCCAGGTTTAGAAAGAGTAAGCTTCTGCGTTGGAGGTGGGTTTGCAATAACTAAATAGAGAAGATCAAGCCAGCATGTCAAACAGGAGAAAAAAGTCGAGCAAAGTGTTACTGAAGGACTGGAATGAGCCCATGATCATCCATCATCTGTTGTACACACAGGTACGGTATGTAGTCACTTGCCTTCCATTACAGGTGTAAGTAAATATTATGTCTGATGCATGAGGCATAAATGAGTTACAAGTAGAAATGTGTCCAAAGAAATAATTATGCATTCAGTTGAAAACTGACTCCGCATATAATCATAAAACTTTAATTATATCTATTTCTTATGATTACAATTATTACTGTTTTATAGCTATTATGTTGTATGTTATATCAATACAGGCTTGTCAAAACAAGCCAGTGACTGGCAACTTACAGGAAATTTTGAGAGTGAGTGTGCCTGTATTTTGATTTCCTCGACACTCATATATTCCACCGTCTGTTGCTGGATCAACATGCTTTATTGCAAGAAAGTGCCTAGTGCCTGCACTCTCAACATGTTTCCTTTGGCTTTTGTCAGTTGTGATCTTGTTTCCTTTGGGGTCATACCATCCATCAAATGTCTCTCCACCAGTTACGTCGCACCAGGGTCTAATGGTTTTCCCTACCGTTGTAGTTGATGTAGATACCGCCATTTTCACGTCTGCCCCTATAAACATGTAAAACATTCTGTTGTTATCTTCAAATTAACCTTTACAGTCCCAAACACTCCATTATATTTATAATCAACTACTTTATTCTCATAACCAAACAATATATTCTGTGTGGATGGTATAAGGAGAAGTTACATGCTAAAAAGCTGTTTGTGGCTAAAAAGGTTGTTTCATCATTAGTTTTAGTTTCAATTTAATTGTTTACCATTATAAATACATGTTAGATAAAACAGCATTGTTTTACAAAATTAGCATTAGATTAGGCCAAATAAAAAACTTATTTTCTCGTCTGGATCCGTAAAAAAAAAGCAGGCAGGAGGCTTGTTTTATTTTTTTATTTTTGCAATTTTGTTACTCAAGATAATCGCTAAGCCATTTATAGGCCACATTATGGATACTAAGGTGGGAAAACCCTTCAGATAAGGTTTTTTTTATTGGGTTTGCAAAATTGTTTCAACAATAAAAATGTTTTTATGACTTTACCACACATATGATTTTCATTGAGATAAATAATACATGTACATACACATCACTGGTGTTTCATCAGATTAATAATTATGTTATTCGATTATATTTTAGCTGAGGAAAACTTGGTTTTTAGTCAGTATATTTAAAAAAATCTTCAAAAATGTTAGTGAAAAAGAGTAAAAAATAAAAATAAACAGGAGCAGGTGAGCAAGAAGGTGGTGGGCAGGGACGAGAAACTAATTTATTTTTTTATTTGGCTTAAACAAAGAATCCTCTTCTAGTTCTCAGTGTGTTTAGTGAATTAAAAATCATTATTCAAGGATGCAGGGCAGGAGTAACTTGTACAAATCTAGAAAGACATTGTCACTGCAATTATTGTAAAAAATATCCAGAAACTGTTAATAGAGTTTTCATTTTAGAAACACATCAAAGTATTATTGTGCACACAGGAATTTAGAGCTGTCACCCATAAACTTGTAAGTTTAACACACTCTAGTATTTGCTGTTTATTAATGTAACAGTCTTAGAAAATACTATATAAAACACTAGAAATCTTTTTAGGTGCTTAGTAGATGTAGATAAAAGAAAACCTGCTCAAAGCATAGTGTTGTGTTTGCTGGCTCAGTGATGTGCAGTCATGGCAATGTGTACATGTACATTCATTTTCTTTCATTTTTCCAATTCTGCTATTAGTGCTTTGCAATGTACTTTCCTATTTCCACATTTTTAAAAGTTTCCTTTCATACACATCTGTTTAATTTAAATGCAAAATTTCTGCACTTCCTCATATTTAATTATACAGTCTAAAAAACACCTACAGTATAGAATATATATATTTACATATGTATGTATTATGTATATATTTCAACGTCTAATTTTTGATATCAGCTGTAATGTCAAATTTTTAAACTGAAAAAGGCTGAATAGCTGAAACGTTTTTATTAAAGTTGGACCTTTCAGAAGTTTCAGTTTGCCGTAGACTTTACATGTATTCAAATTATTATAAATGTTTATTGCATTTTACATGTATATATATATAAGCGTTGTCACTCGCATTTTCACTTGCTATTAGCAATGCCACTTGCTATTAGCAATGCCACTTGGTATTAGCAATTTCTAGTTTAGAATGTATAATTAGTTATGGGGGAGTATGGAAATCTCACCAATTGAAATTATTATAGAATCAAGAAAAGGAGAAATATGTGAGGATAAAATATTGGCAATGCTATGTACATCAAAATTAGTTATATTGAAGTTAGATCCCAGATGTCTACATGTATGACTTTTGCACTGTGAACAAAGAACTTGTGTGCAATGGTATTTTGAGAATGGCCCAACATTCACTGTTGACCAGTACAGGCAAATTTATTTTAAAGTGACTTCTGAATATCAATTTCTCATATGTTCAATTGTTCAGCAGTTGCTGGGATCCCAGTCTTGGATCAAGAGGGGTTCACTGACCCCCAGCAAAGCTCCCCCTGTGGTAAAACTTCAGGGATTTTTAAGAGTGCTCTATAGTAATGCTAGAGCTGGATCAAATTCGTTAAGGTTGGGTATTGTTACCTCTAACTCCAGTTTCTGGGCTTTCACCTAACAGCAGAACTCTCTGATGATTGGTGAAAGCCCAGAAAGTTGAGTTAGAGTAAACTATGTCTGATCTTAATGATTTATATATATATATATATAGAAGACCCCTTAATGATATATACATATATAGAAGACCCCTGCAGAAGGCAATCGCCGAAATGCATTGGGTCGGAAAGAATTAAAAATAAGCTGTTATTTGACTGTCGAGACCATTCTTTCTTGTTGTATATATATATGATGTAAAATTGCCTAATTCACAATATTCTGCAATAAAATTTGATTAATTCGTTATTACAAACAAGGCATATTTTTGTAGTTACATTGCTTTTTTGTATTTATTTACAATGAAAGATTTTTAAAGTAGATCTCACACAACAACTTCCTTTCAGTCAGTCTTATATTTCACAAGTGATACTGGTAGTGTTTCACATTATATTTTTTGAGATATAATATATTCAGATTCCTCGTTCGTGTTTGAACCCCAGCTGAAAATAAATCAAATTGTCATGCTTATCATCAATCATGGCAAACCATATGACTTAACATATACACACATACATTTATTTATATATATATAAAGAAACCAGTCTGTAACTTAACGTGACAACATTAGTTAAAGTAAAGCGGGTTCCCGAGTGATCCACTTCTTATACACGTTTTGCATGACTTCGCAGATCACTCCAGATGGCGTGGTGTTTGATCCGCGAGTCCAGTATTGACCATCGGTCTATAATAACAGTTTTAAACAATTGTTACACGATCGTAAATGTTATACATCCATAATTTGCTCCACTTCAGTAAAACTGGTTCCAAATTGCTCACTAAAAGTAAAATGCGTCCGATGATCGCTATCGCTGTGGTGGGGGGCCGTTTTGGAGGAACCGCTGAGACTAAACATTTGCATAGTTCCACTGAAAATCAACAACACCTCGATCGCAAGACCGTGAAGCACGCCCAAGTGAAATACTTGAGTTTGTGAGAGTTTAAATTCGAATTACCAAAGAAAACATTTTGGCTGTTCTCGCAAGAACACATCGTCACCTACTACAGAGGTTAATTATCTCGCTAATCACTTTCTCCAGAACATACCCTGTTCGGTATTAAAAAACTTGTTTTATTAACAGCAACTTGAAACAAACAGTAGTGACTTTGAACCTATTAAATTTCAAACTTTTAATGAAGGCATGTCAGTCATTCGAAAACTTACAACTGAAAATGCATGAATGCTTTGGAAGTTCGCTGGTGCAGAAAAGCGGATTGATTTTTGCAAGCCGGACTGATGACAGTTTGAGTCTGCGATGACGCGTTGCAAAGTGGCGTTGAAATATCTGTCGTCACCTTGAAAACTTGTAAAATTTATAATACTTTTTAAAAACATGAATACCGTAAGCATCTTCCGCATAAGTTTAACGAAATCACAAGTGAGCTGCCGTCGAAACTGCAACAGCAAGTCAAAATCGTTATGAATCTAACCGCTATTTTCTCTAGTTTAAAAATTGAGTAATTTAAAATAGGAACTTCAAAAAAGTCAGGCTAATTTAATACCAAACTCTCGCGCGGAAGGACAATTAATGGTTGTTGCTTTGTTTTTTTCAGCGCGTAACCGACGCCAAAGCTTGAATAATTTGAAAACTAACATTATTATAATCGATGTGTGAACTGTTGGTGTTGATCTTGTCTTGTGGTAAGTCCTGCAGCTTTGTTTGTCAAGCAGGCAACCCTTAATCTTCAGCATCTTTCACAAATTCTTTGATCGCTAATCGTGGATAGCACTGTAGCCAGTAGTATTCTTGAAATATTAAATTTCTTTTATTCTTTTAAAAAGACACTATATCAAATTGCACGCTGCGGACGATATACACAACGCCATCTAAAATGTAAATTTAGCGGTCATTCAAAGTAAAAACCAAATTTCCTGTGGCTAAAATTAAGTTTGCAATCATTGTAGCTTTCTTTAGTTCTTACATACTTGTCGTTTTAAAGTACATACAGCCAGATGATTCATGATATACCCGAGAAAAGTTGTTTATGATGACAAAGTATGAGGGCAAAATCAGTAAACGGTGCTTTTTGAAGCACACGAATTATAAAGAATGAAAGGATTTGGCGCCCAAAGTGGGACAAAGAGTTTCATGTTTCACTCATAAGCTATATTGAGACAACTAAGATGGATAATGTGCGTTTGATCATTCCACAGTGACATCTTGACTTATTTCCAAGGAGATGAATATGTGATTTTCTAAACTAAAGTGCCAAGGATTTTTAGCTCGAGTCGAGTGCACTGCCAACTTCAGATAACCTACTGACACGGCTGTTTGCAGGTCAATCCTCCCATGTTGCAATTTGAAACTGCGGTTTTTTGTTACTCGGTTTTTGTACACTTCAAGAACAGGAAGGAGAAAAATACGCCATTTTGTAAAGAACCAAGACCTTGAAAATAGTTTTTAACCCATTCATGGTTGATGTATGACCACAGGTCGATATAAACAAGTGCTATCAAGCAAGCTAGGGGAAGGTGGGGCGCTTCGGTATGAACTCGAGAGCAGCCGTCGCGAGTTTTGCGGTGAATATGAGCAAGCAGCGAAAAGCTGTACAAGAAGTGACCGATTTGTAGCGTTAAATGACCAAGTGAATTACATTTCGAATGCAATATATATAAACCATTGTAACCATTGTGTCCAACTCACCTGCAAACCCAACGGTCGAGAGTACAACGAACAGTTCGACAACCAGCACAGACAACGCCATCGCAACGTAACCTCTGTAATACCACTTGGGGAAGATTGCGCTGTGTCTGTGAAACAACGACCTGCAAATAGCGCAGAAGAAGTTTGAAAGAAGTATTTAAACCGTCAGCCGCCAATATTACCTGCAGCTCCTCCCGAATAAAGCGGAGAAAAACGGAATTTGAAAACACGCTTGTCTTAGTACGCGTGCGTAATTATTCAAGAGTGGAGTTGTTCGTTTGTTTTCAATCGTGAAATTATTCCACGAGCTTGCGCAAGTGACTTGGTTTTATTGTTTTCAAAAGAAAAGCTATTTGTATATTGAGGCTTTTGTGAGTGAACACTATTGTTTTCGTAATACCCGAGTCAGACTATAAATGTATAGCTGAACATGCACAATCCAATACAAGTTTGTTAGTGACCTTGTTCATACCGTTATTGTAAAATACTGCTCACTCGTGTATTTATTTTCAAATAAGAAAATGTGAAGCGGATTAGAAGTAACAGATGTTTGAACTACTTTTCTTGAGCAGTGCTGTCCTCGCTCACTTAACAAAACACCTTTGTAAACTATACTGTAAACAACAAAGCCGTGCTACTTTCTTATACGTAATTGGATGTGGGTTCAATCCGAGCATGCCAAAGCACATAACAACTACGGCTTTTATAAAAAGAAAGATTGTCTCTATTTGTATAACTCAGCGCGAATCAGCTAAACACCAAAGAACAGGGGGAACAAATAACTCAAACTATTTTAACCGCGTCCAATGTTTACAGTATACGATGCTGTGATTATATCTTGGTTTAACTTTTAGTCAGACAATATTTTGTCGAGGTGTAAATAGCATGCATTCCTAACTATCAAAACTTTTTTGCGGTCTGCTGGTCTTTTCAAAGTTTGTTGTTATTCAGTAGAGGGGGTTTGAAACTTCAAAGGGTTCGGTACCTCATAAATCATCAGTCATCGGATTGATGGAAATGTCGTCGAACTACTATCATAGACCACAAACTTGCAAAGTTGGTATCACGCCTTCTGATCTGACCGGGCGTGAATTTGTTGATGTAGCACATTTTTTGCAGCACTTGAAGATATCTTATTTCTTACATCTGCTTCATAATGACCTTTGAAACACTTCCTGAGTACTTGACAAAATAGTGGTGCGTGCAGACACAAATAGCTTTACCAGCCAGGTTGAATACCTACGAGTGCTACGCAAATAGTTCACGATCTCAGAAAAAAAACCCGTGTTGTTTCGCAAACGAATACGAAACGTAGTAACTACTCATCCCAAGAAATAATACAACAGTTAGCGCTCTCTTATCAGACAGTGGATTTATTTGTAAAACAAAGTGCTTTTGTCGAATCTCTTGTATTTGATTTGAAGTTTTTTGATTGACAAGTGTAAGAGGACCACCGAATGACGGATCGACCCTCGGAACTCCTATAAATACTCTATCGACGTGATTCGCATTCCAACTGCGACGATGTTTTTTTTTTAAAAAGGTTCGCGCGCCTGAAGACATTACATCACCAGTATTAACACCTTGATTCTTAGCGCTATTTCGTGCGCTGGTGATGTGTTACAGTGAGTGAGTAAAACCAGGTTTAAAACATGCCGGTGACATTATAGTCGTATAAACAAGCATGGACTGATAGCACGTATCCATTACTTTCGAGAGGAATACGAAATCAGCTGAGCTCATTAGAATATGATTTGGCAGCTTGTCGGAAAAGAGAGGTGTTGAATTAGTGACCAGTATATAAATCGATGCCAATATGAATGTTTTCATAAAAGGGCACTCCGATTAAATTTGCATTTTCTTACATCAAAACTTGCAAAATAATCAAATAAATTGTGTTTATTTTTAAATACGCGCGTTCTTGTTTAGTCTAGAACTGCATGGATTAGTGAGAAATAGCAGTAACAGCATTTTATAATAAGCCTGAACGAAATGGAAACATAGATAAAGCTTGTTTGCGGGTTGTGCGCGCGAATTATCTTCCCCGAAATCAAATAACACGATATTACTATTAGAGTGTGACGAACACTGCGGTTTTAGGTTGCTTTTTGCTCTTTAAACATCAACGCAAAATACCTTTTATCGCACCGCCTTGGGAATATCATATTGGCCAGCGCTGGCAATTATTGATATGGACTTAGAAAGCACACTGACGACTTACATGCGCAATGGGGCTTTAATCCTTCATACGGATAGCTTTTGAAATGAAAAATGAGAAGCTTTTACAAGGCACTGTCGAATATAAAGCAAAATTAGAAAAATCTCCCTTGTAAGTTGTATGTATTAGAGTCAATTTTTTATGCATATATAAATATAACTTTAATCTTTTTTTTTGAGAACTTCAGTCTCCGATGACATACCCAGTTATCCGGTAAATACAACTTTGTATAAAGAACTAATAAACCAATACAGCCTTTACAATATTCCTGAAATGCCAGATCAAACTGAAATGAAAAATAGCATCCTTAATTACGTATAAATACAATTTTAAATTATTAACAGAATTCAGGTGAGGCTTTTCATTCGCAGTCAAGCTTTATACTAGAATTTAATTATGGAGGTACAGACTGTACTTCTTAATTTCACCCGTGTGTGAATTATACATAAATGCATACAAATGCGAAAATCATTTGGAATTAACTCGATTGTTATAAGGAATAGGTACTATAGCTCAGTTGGTTAGTGTGCTGCCTTCGGAGCTACCCCAGTTCGATCCTCAATGATTTCAACGTCTGTTTTGATTTTCCTCTGAAACGTGTAGCTGGAGCTTTAATTTCCCGTAAAATGAAGCATTGACAGAGGGAGGGGGTAAAGGGCGCACCATGCAGTTGGAGCGCTTTAGATACGAGCCCCTGGATCGGGAGATTTGGGAAATCTCTCCCCGCGATACCACAATAAAATATGTTACATTTACCTTTAGGCTTTACATAGTAAACAGTGTTCATAGAGCTGTAACACGTAAACTTTTTTTTTTAAGAAACTTAATAAGAACAGTGAGGCTCAAATCGTCTGAAAAATAAGAACAAATTAAGAACAATCTGAGGCTGAAATGAAAATGTTAAGCCGAAAAAAATAACTTTAATAATAATGGTGAGACACACCAAGCAATCACACTCACTTATTTTAATACAAATAAACTCAAACTGTAACAAATACTGTGCTGTACTGTATACATGTGTTGTCGTGTACTCGGTCACTACATGCATCAAACTACAGACATAATGTATGTGAAAAATATTCTATCGATTGGAGTATAAATTCAAAAGCACCTAAAAGCATTTTTAGTTGATTCTCAGCCATTAAAAATATATGGCAGTTAAGAACAAAATAAGAACAATTTGAGCCTCAAATTGCTGAAAAAATAAGAACATTGAGTCTGAGCAAAATTTTACTGGTTCTTAATAAAAAAAAAGCGTATTTTATTTAATAAACATCCGCTTTTCATGCGGAAATAGCCGCAAGAGCATCGAGATGATTTGAATTTATGTTATTTACAATAATATTATCATTATTGCTATTATTATTATTACTATTGCTAATACTACTGTCAAAATTTTCCATACTAATCTCAAGCATTTGGAATTAACTTGATTGTTTTAATTCGTTTTATGGCGAAAATGCAAAATATAGACTACGCCCGCTTACTGAACTCCCAATTTACTCTTCTTTGAAATCGCTGTTTTGGACACGAACATTAAAAAGCAGAATGTTTTGGATGGTAGTTTATTTTGGAATAAATGTGTCACCTCTGAGCTGAGAGTAGACCACGCTGATAATTCATTCCATAATGAAGCATGATCACTGCATAAATTATGATGTATAGAATGTAGAATTTTATGATGGGGAACACCCAGTACCTGCAATAATTTTGAATTATTTAGTGTTTATCAGTATTACAGCACTTCGCTTTTCTGGACACTTCAAAACATCATTTTGTTGCCTCCTCCTTTTGGTAGCTCAGTCACTGAGCACGTATCGAACATATTCTCTTCAGTATTTCAATTATGGATCCAAACAGGTTTAAACGTGTTCTTTCTTTATTGAATGATGTCCATTGATAGTCAGTTGATGTACCCATTGACTGTAAAATTTTACAGAGATGCATACATAGATACATAGATTTCAAGTGCTCCCCATGGGGCTTTTCGGCACTGTTTACATCAAGCTAAAGTATATGTTTCATTAGGTGAGGGTCTTAGCCAGACCGCTGTAAGCGCTACACAATTCTTATCTGTCAGAGACTTTAAGTCTATACTATGGAACATGTGCCTGTGTTAGATGTAGTTTAAATGGAGCGGTCCCCGTTTTCCACCATCCCTCCTCCCTCCGACTATTGGAGCGCATCCAAGAACTGGCAGTTGGTATATCGTGTACCCACATCCAGCTGCGAACACTATCAAGAACCGCAAAAGCCGTTTACAAAATTTAAAATGACGTAAATAATCCAGTTCACAAGCGCCACAAAACCGGAAATATAGTTTGAGTATATATTCCTGAACAGTTCACACCAGTACTTTTTTGAGTCATTTCTTGCTACATCGCGTTTAGATGCTGCTAATTTGTCTTAACTTTTATTCAAACCCAATTAATGAATTATGAATTTTTTATCTATCCATGTGCAAATCTGTAATTCAGCCTAAGGGCTGTATGTAAAATAATTAGTTGATGAAGTTTACCTAATCTCCTATCTTTTCCAGCTTATTGGTATCGTATCCGATCACATCTTATCACGTCTTAAATTATCCGGCTTATCTTTTCTTATCCAGCGGTCTAATATTATATTATCTTTGATATCCCATCTTAGCACGAGCCGAAATTTTTTATAAGTGAGATATCAAGTCAGTGGTATTACGTGAGACAATAGAAAAAGGCAAGAGAACTTATCTTATATCATATCCTAGGTGAGGCTTGTCTCCCCGTTCGTATCTCAGTATCATAGGTACCTCTTATTAGCTGAGTGCGAGGTCCGTACGGTAAGTTATGGTTCCTCGTTTTTTGCTTGCCTATTTCATGGAAACGCGCTGGCCATAAAAGGAAGGAAAAAACTTTGACCGAGCAAACGAGGCTGATAAGATATTTATTGTATGACTTTGTTGAATAATGTACACAACTTTGTAAATGACAGCCGCTTGAGAGCTACGTACCTGTAGGTCCGTTGGGCAACTTACGGACCTGAAATTGACCAATCACAGCGTGCGAAATCAGTCAGCCCCATAACATATCATATCCTTTCTTATTTCAGTCATCGTATAAACGTGTTTGAAAGAGACCTTCCGAAATGTTTTTCGCTCTCTCAGACCCGCTTTTTGAACATCCAAAACTTGTACAGCGGTTTAACCGCTATTTCTCAGTTGCCGCCATTACCAAATTTCAAATGAAAACTGGATATTAAAGACATACAGTTAGACGAAACGTATTTTCTTGCTTTAGTGTTGTAGTAGCGTGTGGGACCCACATACCAACAAACACGTGAATGACTTTGAAGGCATTCAGCGCAGGGCTGCTAGATTTGTCAAGGGTTGTTATGTTGGTGTGCCAGGAACTGTTACAAACCTACTCAATGAGCTGGAATGGTCATCATTACAGCAAAGGAGACAAATGTCACGTTTAACAAAGATGTTCAGAATCGTTAATGATCAAAGCTGCCCAGTCCAAATCCCAGACTATGTCCAAAACAAAACCCGTATCACGAGATCATTCCACCCAAAGCACTTTATAAACTTAGGCAGTAAGAACATTACCTACAAATATAGTTTCTTTATAAGAACAGTCAAAGAATGGAACGGAC
>JANSTR010207812.1:4282-14912 GCA_025434805.1 Antipathozoanthus remengesaui | reverse complement strand
TTAAACACAATCACAAGGAAGATCTACTGTTAATTGATTCATACTTTCTTCCATCATCATCATCACCATCATTATCGTCATAATGATACATAGAGAATAGTTGAGGGACTTGGAATAATGGATGATGCATCATAATTAAAATTTGATTCATTCCGTGTTTCGTTTTCACACCGATGTTTTAGTTCCAGCTTATTAGGTCAAATTTTGATACAAAACTGCCATGTTACAATCATACATTTTTCGTGTTTTTATGATGATTATGATGATCAACTTTGTTTTGATAGGGTAACGTTTGATATCACAAGGATAACAATTATAATTATGGTGTATCTTTCCATACAGTACAACCATCGGCTGTTTCAAGTTTTACTGACCAAGGTGCTACGTCCGACTCAGTATCACTAAAGTGGACCCCGCCTGTTGACAAAGGAAACAGTAGAATCGTTGAGTACGTGCTGAAGTACAGTGAAAATGAAAAAGTCTGGAGGACTGTGATTATTAAACCGGATGAGAACAGGTATGTTGTCAAAGGATTGCTGCCCTACACGGAGTACACCTTCGAATTACAAGTTGCGAATGAGTACTTCTCAAGTGACGCAGTCAAACATGTGAAAAGAACAACAGATGCTGGTGAGTCAGTCAATCCCATGAGTTAATTATATGCTCAAACAGCACACTCACTCAAGGACTAAGAAAAGCTAAGAAACAAATATATTGGATATACATTTTAATAAAAAAAGTAACAAATTCCACCAAAAAATATAAGTCAACAATTACAACAAATGAATAAATAGAACAGACATTTGATATGACACTAATACTGGCAGAGTATATGGTCCTCAACGAACCTGTATGTAGTATGTGTTTCCTGGGAAAGTAGATTCTGCGTAACTCAAGACTGAAGTGAAATTTGATTAGAAATTCGTCTGCATCATAAATCGTTTCCGTTGTATCGAAAACTACATCAGATGTATGCATACTTTCCCATATTTTGAATTCGCACGATGTTGTTACTTTGCTACAACAAATGGCCCATCAGGGAAAATACTAAATTCTCGAAGACGGGAGATACGGTGTGACTGCTCTAAATGTTGGGGTAAAATGCTCTTTTGACTTATTGCTGTCCCATATATTACCAGGTCGTTTTCAATTATCTCTGGATAGCAAGATTTGGGTAGCTGTTTCTTCCATATAACTTACCTTTTAAGGAATTTTAACTTTTGACTAGTTCCGTATCACTCTAAACGTCTCACAGTGAACAGTAATTTATACAATCGGTCGCTGTGTAGAGTTTACAATATTCTAGTAGTAGCGTGTCTAATTATTGTATCATATCAGTGTGCCTTCCAGTCCGCGAATATGTTTTGATAGACTACACATGGTAAATTAAGGTGTATGGAATGCGCTTGCAAACCACTAGAATACAGGTGCAGTGTAGTTAAAATGTAGCGCTAGCTAGCGACTGACTGAACGATTTTAACTTTATTGTTACAAACTTTTTCACTTTATTCATAATAATCGCAACATGAAAGCTTCCAGGTTCTTCCCAGTTTGTGCATCTAGATGACTTTTTAATATTTTCTAACTTATTGCCTTGAAGCCCCCGGTGCTCCGGAGAACTTTGCCATTTACGTTATCAACTCCACTGCTGTTCGTTTGTCCTGGTCGAAGCCTAAAAGACCAAATGGAAGGATTGAACGTTACCAGATCAACTATCGTGCTAAGACAACGATTCCCCCGTACTCCGACCGTGTCAGCTGCCCACACAACGTGACAAGTTACATTTTGGGCGGGCTCAGACCCTTCACTAACTACACAATTGATATATTGGCCCTCAATGGTGTTCCTGGAGGAAACAAGAGCGTGCTAGTAATTACTACAATGCAGCAAGGTACAACAGCCAATGATTCCCAAAGATTTTCCTAGAATGCCCCGTACAAGACTGTTAACGTGTAAAATCCCACCTTTACATAAACGTTTAACACTTACAAAATATTCCGAAACGTTTTGAGTGCATTTGGTTGGAGATAAATAGATGCACCATCTGGATTTATATATATACTTGAGAGTGATTACAATAGTATTGTTGATACTTGTGAAAAAGCTTTGGTAACGGATATTGGAAACCACTTTTATGGGAAAAGACTATATTATAAATAAACATAATGAAATCGTTGACTTGTTGCGAATGATCTCTCTTGAAGATGGATGAAATTTGGTAATCAATAATTAACATCTTAGTTTTCTTTATTTGAACCACAGTAATTGTTTTGTTACTTGGCCGTGAAAGGTTCAGACTATAATCTACAATAACCCTCTTTGATGTGCTGATGAAGATTGAAGGACCCCGAAAAGGTTTTCATTTAACGACTCGACATTTTGTTTCTTACCGTAGCCCCAGGCGTTCCGCGAGACCTTTCAATTAACTACACTGGAGGACAGATCATACAGTTAACATGGAGGCGTCCCAGAGTCTTAAATGGCATTGTGGTTGGTTTGAGAGTGAAACTGGAATGGTGGAGGAACGATACGTTAGAGTCCCATACAGATGTTGTTGAAGAAAGAGCTGTTGATAGGAAATTGAGAGGAAAGCGAGCAACATCTACAGACGGACACGAGATATTGGTTGAACAAGTGAAACCATGGCGAAGTGTTGTTGTGAAGAACCTAATATTCTTCTCCATGTACAAACTAAGCGTCAGTGAAGGGACTGGGTCCGAGCGAGTATTGTGGGGTCCATTTACTAACGTTACTCGAGCTGTATTGACTCCAGAGGGAGGTAATATGACCTGCTAAATACAAACTGTGCAACAACAGCTGTAGTCGCACTAAGTCTTTTTTCTCATAATGGAATAAATGATTTGTCTCTTGAACAGCTGAAACGGGTTGGCACGATCATTCAATCTCATATTCCTACAAGAAAGGAGGTCTTTGGTTTTACTTACTTATTGTCTTTTTATCAGTTTGTGAAAACCCACAATATTCCAGTCCTCAAGAGTAGACGTTTAGCGTAACTTGCTTTGAGAACGCTAACTTCTGAACTAGTCACTGAGGAAACCAATAAATCTACCACACTGATTGTTGGGTCTCGAAGATGTGAACAGCCAAGGATACGATTCCTTGAGATCGTCTCAATAATTAACTTTGAATTTAGCTGAACAAGAGGTAAGGCATAGTTCTAACGTAATTCTTTGTCCCTTTTTTCCTCAGCTCCCAGCAAACCAGTGAACGTGGAGATTTCACAGGTAACCCTTACTAGCCTGAGCGTAACATGGCAGAAGCCTCTCTTCCCAAACGGTAGGATACGAAAGTACACAGTACAATACTGGAACAGTTCCACGAAGGTTTTTACCGAGAAGATATCGAGGGATCTCAACAACCAATCATTTGTGATCATACTTTCAAACCTGAAGCCGCTAACACCTTATAAAGTCACGGTAAGAATCATTGTTCATAGTAACTAAAAAACCCAATTTTTGCACTACAACACAAAGATACAAAAGTTAAGTATCTATGGAAATCTAGTGATATAAATGTAATACAATACTGAGTTAGTTTAACACAGAAGCACTCACAAAATACACCTTAATTAAAGTTGTTGAAACATAATCCACCATACCGAGAAAGATGCCGGTTCTTCATTTAACCACAATGCCTTTCGAACCTAACAAGCAAGCTTTGAAGATTTTAGATCCTTTCTGTACGTTTTTGTAAGCGTTTTCATGTTTTTTCGCGCTAGGAGTTATGGGTAAATGTACCATTAACCAATCATCATCTTTTTTGTTACGGTCAATTGGTAAGATATATTTGTGCTTATTTGTTTGCTTGCTGTTGGGTTCTCTTAGTTCCTGGTAAACATAAGTTATTCTGAGACCTAGATGCTTTGTGGCATTTGTTTATTGTTCTGTTTTGTTCAAATCGGTCATTATAGTCACCCAATAAACACGTGATATATCACGTGATCATGTTGTTATTCTGAGACCTAGATGCTTTGTGGCATTTGTTTATTGTTTTGTTTTGGGTCGTGAGACCTGTTAAGATTCTCCGTCCACCTTGGAGTGGTAAAAGGAATAAACCTTCCAAGCCTCGGAGACCTTTCTCAGTTGGGTCGTAAGACCTGTTAAGATTCTCTGGCCACCTTGGAGTGGTAAAGACAATAAACCATACAAAGCCTTAGAGACCTTTCTCAGTTGGGTCGTGAGACCTGTTAAGATTCTCTGGCCACCTTGGAGTGGTAAAGACAATAAACTATACCAAGCCTCTGAGACCTTTCTCAGTTGGGTCGTGAGACCTGTTAAGATTCTCCGTCCACCTTGGAGTGGTAAAAGGAATAAACCTTCCAAGCCTCAGAGACCTTTCTCAAGTAGATCGTTAAGACCTGTTAAAATTGGAGTGGGAGAGGCAATAAATCATAAGATAGATGTCGATTATTGACATTCTAAGAGAAATATACTACAGAACTGAAAATTGTTGAAAATAGACATTCAAAAAATGCTTTTCGAGGTGAAATTTTGAGCAATCTACTACATCTGAGTTTGTATGTATTCCTTAGGTTCAAGCACATACTCTGTATCCCGGAAAAGTAAGCGACATTGTGGCAGCAAAGACCGAGGAAGTTGGTAGGGCTGCATTGTTTGTTATTGGATTTTTGTGCTGCACCTTTTATAGCATAATATTGCGTATTCTGCTTCAATGCCTAAGCCAAGGCCATTGTAATTCTTAGTAAAATGTTTTTTTTTCAAGAAGTGTAGACTGCGTCGGCGAGTAAGTAAAATGTATAATAAAATCAACCAAGGGTTGACAAAACAATTACCCGCGCCGTAAGGTTGGAAGAAATCTGACGTTTCGAAACGTCAGCCCTTGGTTGATTTTATTATTCATTGTAATTCTTGTGTTTCTTTGTTTTTCCTAATGTATTTGAAACTATGTTATGGGGTTCTACAACGCAATACATTCATTGAGTGCGAATCCAATAGTAGACGAAAATCTCTTACAAAACTGGTAAGAACGGCAAACTGTTTCTGTATCTAAACATTTTGAAAGTCTTTTTTACCATGTACGCTCATAAATGAAATGAAATAGATGTTTCAGTTTTGAATTGTTTGCACCCTTTTCATGTTTTGTCAATGTTATAGGAACAGCTTTATATTCTGGTGGGAAAATCTTGCATTTTTACGTTCGTTATTACATTCGAATTCATTGTTGCACATTAATCAAGCACGTGTTATTTTTGCCACAGGTTCTACAAGTACACGCACTGGTGAAATCAATTCTGCCTCTTTACTTGGTGGCGTGTCTACAGGTGTCGTGTTACTGGCATTTCTAATAATCGGGCTCGTTATAGTCTATAGGTGAGTTAACGTACTAATACCACTTAGATCAGTCCATCCTTACTTTTAAGTTGAAATTTGAAAAGTGTCGTACGTAGTAGCAAATCCTTTCTTAACTATTAATAATTTTGGATTGTCGTGTTTATAGCTTATAAAACTGTAGAAAATATTTAAATTGTATTGAATATGCTTGCAAAAATGTCGAGAGTCCTGTGTTTGGCGGAACCTACGATGGAATTCTTCACACTAGAACGCCATTTTAACTTTTCTACAATATGTTATGTTGAGGTGTCGTTTGAACGTTTGGACATTCCAGTATTTGACTGGCGTTTTTGGCTGTACAACGTTGTGTGATTTCTGGAAGATATTGTCAGTTTGAACTAATCAAGTAACGTTATCAAATATCATTCAACATCATCAGATAATGCCTACACCTGATCATTCAACATCATCCAGTACCACCTACATCTAATCATTCGACATCATCCCGTACCACCAATACCTGGTCATTCAACATCATCTATTACTGCCTACACCTGATTATCCATCATCATCCAATGCCACCTACCCTAATCATTTAATATCATCCAATACTGCCTACACCTGATCATCTGACATCATCCAGTACCACCAAGACCTCATCGTCAAACATCATCCAGTACCGCCTACACCTAATCATTCAACATCATCTATTACTGCCAAACCTGATCATCAAGTATCATCCGTTACTACCATCACCTGACTATCTAACATCATCCAGTATCACTAAGGCATGAGCGTTCAACATCATCCAGACATGATTTATTCATCATCTTCAAAAAACATGCTTTTTATGTTTAACAGAAACTAACGATAGTCGATGATGTTAGACAACATTTTGGATCCACTAGAACGTGAATTTGCTTTTAAATATTTTTGACATGCGAGAAGAACCTGCAGTGAATAATTCCTTATTGGTTTCCTGAAACGAGCTTTATCGAATGATCTTTGTTTACACAGGAATCGTAGGAAGAAGCGAGACAGCGCGGAACTCCAAAAAGGGCGCTATGCTGTTGCAAACTCTAACGATAGTGGTATTGGTGAGAAAGACTCAGTGGAAGGTGGAGTTCGTTACCAGCACACTGCAAATCGCAGAGGCTCAGAAGGTTCGGGTTCTTGGGTTTAGTACATCCAGTGTTGCTAAGGATGATCCTCAACAAACCTCTCGGAGTAAATCAGATTTTGTCACCACTTGCTAGAGCATTTGTGCCATAGTCAAAGAAACCTTTGAAAGAGATGTGTGACTGTGCTAACAGCAATAACTAAACTTGAGAGATTTCAATTACTGGCCTTCGTTTGCTATTAAAATTGAATATGGAACTCTTTGAGCAGGATATTTGATAGCCATGTACTTTTCTTTCGTTTAGATGATGAATGGCCGTCTCCATCGTAGGTAGAAGCTTAAAGTGAAATTTTAATGCTATTATCATTTTTCAGATATAAAATAAATATATTTCAAGCCATAAATGCACACCAGGTTTTGTGGGAGCTTATTTATTAGACAAAACTGTTTTTGCAGACATATGGGCCTTGAACAGTATGTTAATCTTACCGTACTGTCTCTTGTTGGTTTAATGTGTTCTAACGGACTGAATGCGACTTAGTTACAACAATCAGTTCTTCAACTGCATGGGCTGGCTCTTGTGCCAGTCGATTTTTTGTAACTTAGTTTGTCTAGGTATTAGGAACTTCTTTATAATCATGTATCTAAGGTTGACGGAGTTGTCCAGATGTTCAAAATAACCGGTTAGCACTGGAGAATTTCTACGACGTAATTTACAAAACAGAAGTTCAGTTTTTACTACAACTGTAGGAAATGAGAGGGCTGTCAACCAAATTTATGAGAAATAGATTGCACAATAATAGAATCGTTCATCTATTAATGTAAACAGAATATTGTTTGTAAACCTTCATTCAGAACTAAGTTGAAAGTCAGATCATCATGACTGTCCAATAACACAAGTGCCAATGACTGAGTTATTGTTTCTCGCAAACTTGTCTATGGCATCCTTTCTACACCGAAGAAGGCACAGAAATGCCTCAAAAGTTAAATAACTGAATTAAATATGCAATAAAGATTAGTATTAATTAAAATTAAATAGATATTCATCAAATATATTGCAATTTTGTAGTGATCAGAATCCTTAAACGTAGTTTTATTTAATGTTAATGACCAGAATTTTACTTTACTGAACAAATTTTTAAATTTAAAAAAAAAGATTTCTTTAAGCATACAGTGTTTGCGACTTATTGAAAAGTGTTAAAGTTGAACAAACTCAGTGCTGAGTTCGCCAAACCCAGTTATTGTTGAATGAGGTAACACGTTTGTATGATGACCATAAATAAATAAATAAATTTGTTACATTAAATTCATTGATTAGTATAAAATAACTTTTTAACGTCATCGATTGCCTGTATCCACATTTAAAACTTACTTGATTTTTGGAAAATAAAAATAGATAAACAAGTATTCATGCAACTTGCTTGATTTCCAACACTAAACGAATGCATTAAGTTACGAGGTTGGTATTTTTCACAATGTGATCATTGTTATTGACAAAACTGTTGGTGAATAAAAGCTCTTTCTGCATCTCTGTTCTTGAAGAGGCGAAGTTATCTTTCGGAGTGTGATTGCTTGACAGAATCGGTTCGTCAGACATTGAAAGTGGGGACAAATGAATAACAATCAAATATGGCAAAATCAAATCAATTCAGTCCAACTTAATCGTTTTCATTTACCACTAACCCCTACAAGGTTTTCACTACTCACCCTCTCCTCCCATATAAATTAAATATGATTAGATACTAAAAAAATTACAATTTTCTTTTTCAACAAACTAGATGGAAAACAGAATTTGTTTATCTGATTACTTTTTGTTTTAATTAAACACCCTCCAAAGAAATTATTTCAATAATCCTTAGGGTGGTAATTGAGAATTTCACATTTCTAATTGCATAAACTTATAAATAATTGATCTATACACATTAGAGCTATATTTGATAGAAGGTTGTAGATTGCTTTCTAGAACCAAATCAAAAGCCGAATAGACCAAATTAATCAACACCTATTTGTACCTGATGCTCTCACTAGTTGGCCATGATTGTGTGCTAGTCTCTGTTCTTAGCGGCATGAAACTAAATGAAAAAGCCAGTATGACTGAAACTCTCAATTTAGATTAAGTTAGTGCACTCATCTCCTGGTAGAATATGTTCAGTTTGGACTTGAGTTTCCACTATTTTTTAATACATAGAGTAAGTCGCAATAGAAGCGGTAAAATCACTTTTATTTTGACTATTAGTCATACCAAGATATTATTTTTTTACCGACTTGACAGTGTCGCATGAAATATTCACTTTGATGTTAGGAACACCTGCGGAAGTAATTATTTCTTCAGATATTAATTAATAATCGCTCAGTTTTGACAAGCACGCAGCCAATTTACAGTTTCTAATATTTAGCTGATTGTTGATTCAGTGTTAATATATGCAAGCTGCGTTTTTGCGTTTCTTCCCTATCCATTACTAAAACTACAAATTGCGATTAATAAATTGTGAACGAGTTTAGCAGTGTTCTTGTTCATTCTAACCAAATGTTATAACTAACCCTGATCTAATTCGCTTTTGTAAGTAAGTTCGAATATTCTTCATCACAGTCCATTATGATAAGAGAATTGTAGAATTTCAGAACATTGAGGTGCAGGAATGAGTTAATAAAGTTTAGTGTATTAGCCGTCATGGATTCTAAGTTTCCCCCTCATTTTTCATTGACCGATCTAATAAGTGATGAGGATGTGCGTGTGTTGTTCTAATATCTGAATCTATATTGTTCCATTTGAAGAAATTTGCGGGTTTTCTGATTAGAACCACAGCGTCTATATCTTCATTATTGATACGATAAGTTTAGTGCACAACTAGAGAATGACTTACAGCATCGTGTTTTCATGTTGTAACATTACACGTATACAACAGTTTTGGATGTAGTCACACTTGGTTGAAATGCTCCACATTTTTTTATAATTCTACTGTAAATATACTGGTTTTTGTCATAGCTATAAAAAATACTGATGTGCAAGAATTGTTTAGTACTTGTGATTTCGTTTTTGAATGAATTGTCAACTAGCGAAAATTAGGAAATTGTCAATTTTTTACCAGATTTATAAGAGGCAAGTTAAAACGGCTATTTTTGCATCTGAGCAACATCTTCCAGATAATTCATTTCATGTCATCTTTCTATTATAACCGCTTAGTATCAGTTGAATAATTACTCTAGATTTTTAATCTAATAACCTAGTGGTATTTTGAACTACATAGTTTTACCATCAAAGGCGCTTTTCAAGCGGGAGATATTTTCTACTGGTCTTTTTGGAGTAGGAATGTTTTTGCTTTTCTATATTACAATGACTTCTTTTAAAAGATGTAATTGATATAATTACATGATGTGCAATAACCCTTAATTTTTGTATTCTAGAAGAATGTTATTGAAGAGCTTACAATTTCCATACAGTTTGAAGAAATGTCAAGAGTAATTCACTTGAACGTAACTAAATGTTAAACACCTTAAACGTAACTGATTGTTAGACGCTTCAAACGTAACTGATTCTCAGGTTTCTTAACCGATTATTTCGTGTGATTGCAGACGTCCCTGATCCTGGCGGCTTCAAGAAACGAAAACCGGTTCCTGTTAATAAACTGAAGGAGTATTGTGATATGAACCACAGCGACCACAACAAGAGGTTCAAGGAGGAATTTCTGGTAGGTATCTGTCTATTCAATATTCATGTAGATTTTGTTATGTGTATTTACCAATTTAGTATCAGAAAGATTCGATTTACCTCCACAGCAGCCACGACCACAGCAACTAGTACTTTTATTAAGAACCAACTATAATACATAATTACACATACAGGCCGACAGACTGACATATTTGATTCCTAAATGTATCGTCCACTTTCTTTACTCTTTCGAAATGGCAAATTATAGCCCAGTTTGTGTCCTACGAAAACTGGTATTTTTCAAATCCACTGTAACAATTGCATGATTTGATTGAGGTTCAGAACGCCAGAAATGACATGTTCAAATTTGCCGCTTTGCAGGCTGTAGCTCTGTTTTTTCATAACACTGTTTTACCCCTCAACCTTTTCAATCGCATTTCATGCCAGAAGGTAACCATTGCTCTGTTGTATTGTTATCAAGGACCACTGTTTTACTCCTCAGACATTTTCAGTCACATTTCATGCCAGAAGGTAGCAGTTGTTCCGTTG
>JANSTR010207701.1:0-14913 GCA_025434805.1 Antipathozoanthus remengesaui | reverse complement strand
GGTGACAACTTACAAGAGTGTAAACCGAGAGTTTTTTCGAGCAAGCGACTCTAACTTCATTTACACTTTACATTTTTACATACATGACAAAATAGATTGTCAAAAACACACGCCATTTCTTCTTTACTATCTTGTCTAGGATATTTATGGATTGTTTTCAAATGGACGGTTCGCGCCCTTAGTTGGGCAAGAAATCAAGCCATCCTCGCTTTATGCATGTTTTCGTCAATCAATGAAAGTTTCGAAGGAGGCGAAGCGCGAACAAAGCATTCTGATATTTCAGGAATATCGATATCTACGATACCCGAAATCCTCTTGAATAAAATAGTTTTCAACTTCAGATTTATTTAATGAAAAGTCTTTTGTGTTTCTTCATCTTGATCTAATTTACGTCATCTACCATTATTCTTAAACGCATTACAGAATTGTTTTTGAAGTTTGCCGGTAGACGCCAATTTCAGTACAGATGTTACGAGGCGATCTATTTTGGATAATTCATTTCTCTGGCAGGTACAGCCCGTTTCAAAATAGTCCGTCATACTTCAGCCAATACAAAACACTATCATTATCATTAGTGATTATCTTTTTGTTGTCGAAAAAGCGCCAAATCCCGGACATAAAGCCTCACCCTGTCACTGGCCTTCAGTTTCACCGAAGCACCTCCCCTTTCGATATCTGAGCACTGTTTTAGCCGTCACATCTTCACTAAACAAACCCACACACCTGTGAATTTAACAAACCATTAATTTACATTAAAATATTTGAGCGCTAGATTGTTAAAGTATCTGCCCGGGCATGTCCTTAATATCACCAAAACCGTTAATTCAAAGTAGTTTATAAACTATGTCAGTTTTAGGACCATTTCTTTCGTTTCATGATAACAGGTTTTCCAACGATTTTCAAGAAGACCATCGTTCAGCTACTGTTGTCTGAGTCAATTTAGGAGTTAGTTTTTGCTTCAAGCCAGTTGATAACTTAATAAAGGGAATTTACTTGTCTGTGATTGGGCGTGACAACACAACAAAGCACAACATTGAAGACTAGTTTGTTTGTTGTAGTTTCAACACCAGGTATCAAGTGCTTTCTCCGGTATGACTTGTATAAAAAGTTCAAAACAAACTGAAATCAGCTATTGGCTTAAAACATATGCAAGTTGCAGCGCTGGCTTGTAAAATGCCACTGAATTATGTTCTATCTTCAAAAAGGTTTATTGTGATTTCGCAGTTGAAGCTTTTGCAATTCGTTAATTCATTTGTGACAATAGAACTCTTTCCAACCGTATTGAATCTTTTGATTTCACTTCACCCCAAGTGTTGTTAGCAAACTCGCGCCCACTCAATGAAAAATATTAAATCAACTGGAATGAAAAACAGAAACATACTTTAATCACTTAAGCTGGATTGAGGTAAAGTTCAGTTTTTTATGTTCAAGACGATACAACGTGTTTCGGTTGTCTATGAATGAAGCGATAATAAACCGAGGGCACAATAAATAAACCCAGCATTATAAGCACGTCTTTGTAAAACTTCTGAATATAACACAAGAGTGCAGGATTATTGGTCCAAATCAAATATCTACCTTGTCTCGAAAATCAATGTAAGTTGCAAATTGTTATAGCTTTTCATAATTCAACATGTGAAACGAGAACAATGGCGATGACAGGTGGGGTCGAGTCTAATTTATTGCTCCGAGTCATGAGAATTGAGGCGGTTTGAATTCGAAGAGCATTCGGACTGCACTCTATCTTCATTTAACTTTGCGCTAAAGCACTTTAGTAATTGCGCATGATCTTAAATAAGAACAACTTTGCGTTGCTTAATAAATTGAATTATTTTATTCAATCGCCAAACTGAACCTTCGTTTTACATCTAAAAAGGGAATTGTTGTTTTGTATACAATTTGTTTAAGATTTTTCGATAGTTTCTAAGCATCAGATAAACACCCTACCCGAAAACTTATGAATCATTATTGAACCCCGTATCATTGATAAATGAGATATCTACAAGTTAGTTTCAATGATTCGTTTTATTCCGAACTTCGGACTTTGATACAAAATTGGATATTTTCACATTCGGACCAAATTTACAATATTATGTACATGTGTGTCGGATATTGCATTGAGTAAACTTTGTACATAAACGATTCATGAACAAAATAACTTCAGCCTATCTTACGAAAGGCGCTATAAAGATGTGCTGAAGTTGTTTTACATTCAGTAAAATTGTCGTTACAAAGCGACAAAACTTAATCCATTCTTACTGAACAAAATTCACCTCAATGGAGTTTAGCGACATAATTTTGACTTTTAAAGTTTCTAATAAGAATGTCCTTTTAAAGATTGGGTTGAAATAACTACTAAATCATTGATAGATTAATCTTATCGCCTGTTCATTTTGTTGTTGACCCAGCTAGGGCTAATAACTCCCTTCACAGAAGGGATTTAGAATGAGTTCACTTGGGTCTTTTTTTCAGTAGAAAATATTAATATTGTCTAGACTTTTCCGCCTTTAAGCTAAAGGGCGGGGACAGCGTCTTGGGCATTTGTTGAAACGAAATACTCTTGTTGAATGTATTTGTGGTTTTCAAAACATTCATTCGCCTAGCAACTAAAAGTCACAAAAATACGATAAAGCATTTGTTGCTTTGATAACTTCAAAATAAAGGCCACATATCAAGATATATTACTGCGGTTAGATTGAACTCGTTATAATTTACTGAAGTGATTCTGAAACGGAATTAATGATAGGCGAGCAAGTTTGAAAGACCCGTAATTCGATAGCGCTCAAAATTATGAACAAATTTACAATTACAAAATCTTGATAAAAATCTCATAAGTATCTAGGTTTCAAACTTAAATTTTTGAAGAATTCTTCAAAGGATATTTTCTTTACAGCTACAAAATTAGACTCTTCTTTTGCAAGTCTCAACCAGAGGAAGAATTCTATTATGGCCTATTTCTTCCTGGAAGTCTTCTAATTCATATAACTTTAAAAAATAAATTCGCTTACAAAAACTAGCCAATAAGCACTTGTTCGCCCTTTTCTGGCGGCGATACAAACAACTATCAAAATTTGATAATCTTGCCTAATTAACTAAAAAAACTAATGTAAAATTCGATTAGTTTTCCTCCTTCAATCACAGCAGGAAAATCACATTACGGAATAACCCTGCCGCAACATATGCAAGCGCTCAAGCAAAATTATTCTGCGTTGTCTTTCGAGTTCTTTATCAGCAAGAAGTCTCTGCTCTTCTAGAGTCAATTGATGAACATAGTCGCTTGCTTTTTTCAAAATTAATACTTTTGGCGCTCTCTCGTTGTCCTGTAACTCAGGAATGCTATCTCTAAGGAGCTGGAACCGGCATTTTAGATCTTCCCGCCTTTGACGCTCAAGTACATTGTGTGTTGCACGGCTCATCTCAGAATCCTCGGAATCGTCGTTTTCTGCCGGTTCTTGCCGCGGCGGTGACGCTCTGCTGGGACGCCTTGTCTTTCTTGATCTCTTGGCCACAGAATTTTCACTTCTATGATGTGAGAAGTCATCTGAGTGTGGTTTTTGATTCATCATTTGTGTGGCTCCATCTAGAAAAAGTTAGAAGAGCTGTGATTAGTGGGTTTGTCGGTTTTCTGGGTTTGAGGATTTTACGACCGTTTTTTAATCTGCTAAAGAGTTTGCTTTTATTTGTCTTTATAGCATTTTACCTAAACAAAGAGTTGAATAAATGTTAAGAAAAGATATACATTATAATTGTATTATAAAATACGTTGAAGCAATGAAGATTCATGCAAGATTTAACCAAGAACAGCTTTTCCATAAACCTGCTTAATAAGCTTTTTTCTCTCTCTTTCTAAGTGCCCAGAAATATCACTCAAAAATGAATTTTATTTTATTAAAGAGTAAACGCATTGTCAGATTTGTTAGTTATATTTATAGTGTATGTTGCTTTGATTTACAAAGAACTTGTGATGGTGTTTCTTTATGCATAAAACAAAGTCTGAAACGCTATCAGACTTTCTGATTTCCCTACTATACAAGCTGCTTGTTTGTTATTAGTGTTAAATGAACCAAAGGAAACACAAGAACTCAAACCTTCTTTACTATTATCTTAAAACCAACCAACCCTATAAATCCTCAAATTATGTTACTAGCTTCGTTTGCCTTATTACAGTGCAGTTTCAGCACGAAATTAGCAGTCAGTTTCGGTTTTGAGAAGGCTTTGTTAGCTCCCAACTCAAGTCGATACTTCTTTTAGCAAGACGTCTGTCTTAAATATCTTGTTGACATATTCGCACTTGTCTGTTATCGCCGTGAATTCATACACCTTCAATGAAACTCCACCCTTCTATAGGAAGTTAACTCTATGCTGTAATCAGCCCCTGTGGTACGGCAACCTTGTTTGGCGAGAGAAAATCTCAGTTAAATTTTAAGTTGACCAACCGGATTCGACCAACCTACCTGGAAATGTCAACCATCGCTGATCATGATGTTGCGATGGGCGAGCTGTCTGCGGTCTTTGGCCGATTTGAGCTTCAGGACTTGCGATTGGCACAACGTAGTGGGATAAATCTCTCATGTTCCCTTCTACCATAGCTGGTAATGACATTTCTGGTTTTCTTTCGGGAAGACAGTTCGCCATAGTACTGGCGAGGTCGGTTGTCTGTAATCTTTGGCTTTCGTGATGCTCGAATTCTTCACCCGTCCACATGCAATCATTTATTAGAGTTGAGCTTGAAGCCGTTAACCTCACCATCTCTTCATCGGACAAAACCAGGGGTTGGATATCTGAGAATAAGTCTTCGGGTGGGTCGTCTGGGACGACTTGAAGACTGTTTGGCCGCGGTGGGACTATCGCCTGGATCAAACTTCTCTTGCAGCTAACTGGACCAAAGTAGTTCTCGGGAGAGTATGGCGGAGTAGGGAGGAATGCAAGTTTTTTCCACAATTCAGCGTCATTTGGTAACTGCGGATTGCACATATCCTCTGTCAAGCCTTCCATCACCATCTCGGAGTGCCGCACCTCCATCGGTGTCATTTCTCGGATCCCTTCTTCATAAAACATCTTATAACAAGATCTGTCAGAAGAAGGCATAATTCAAACTCTTAGCACAAGTTATTTGGTTGGTACCGACAGCTGAATTCAAACAGTTTGACTGCTGAAGTGTGTTAAAAACCAGTGTACTGTATGCTCTGTTGTTGGGTGATGTGTTCAACAGCCCTTACCAACTACGTCAAAAGATTATTTGATCCGATACAACTCTGCGCGTACACACAGCGAACAGTTTCTTCCGCAAACGATAGATGTGTCGCCTTACGACAACCGTTCAGTGAATGAATGAATGGGCTACTAAATGAATGATTCGCTTTGACACAAAGGCCGTAATTTGCATATCGTTGGCCGATAATAGACTTGCGCGTGACGACTGAGCGGTCGTGATTCCTTGCTAAACTTTTGTAGCAAATTAACTAAACAGTATGTTAAACTGTTTGATTTTGCTTCTAGTCTGCAACGTTGGGTTTGATTTCAACATAATGTGTTTGGTGTTTTGTCACGGTTGCTTGAAGCAAAGTTTAACATATTAGATTCTACTTGAATATTCATAAAGCGCAGACGACCAGTCTTGAAAACTCATACCTGTTATTTCCATTGTGCCTTTTTGTGAAACAAACTATTGTAAAAGAAGTCGAAAAGTTTCTCTAACAAGATTTACACCTACAATGCTCTTGCTATCTCTCTGCTGCATTGGAGTGTGGATGCAAAAGCACTCTGCAATGTCTTTTAGAATACCTTTGGCTGTATTCGATGACTTGCGGTCAAAATGTGAAGGAATTCTGAAATATTTTATGACCTGCAGCGAAACACAAGCAGTGACGGGTTTCTATGAACTCCTGCAAACAGCTGTTAATCGATTTACTTTGTATGTTTCTGTGTTAACGATTTGTTTGAAAGAATAGCTGCGAATTGAAAGACAACTAGCATTCATTGCAAAACTCGAGGGTAGCCCAGCAACAGTCCACATTCAGTTATGGCGGGATATCAGTGCATTACAGAACAATATCGCCCGGATCCTATCTACTTGTCAACAGAACTATGTTGCTGTGAAAAAAATGGTCGTCGGAACAATAATAGTCAGGCGATTCTGAGTCTGCATTATTTTTTTCGAACATTTTAGTATGAAAGTGACGTGCGTCATGTCCGTCAAATGGCCAACTCATTCATAAATTTAAATTTTAGGAAGCGAAATAGCAATAGTTTACTTACATCGGACTCGTTGCTAGCATGTTGCTAAAAGTCTCTGGAGTCGTTAATGTTGGTTTTTGAGGTTTCTAATAGGAGGACTTCAGAGCGCGAGTGGTGTGCGAAATGTACACGTCGAGTTCAAGGTAGACTGAAACTTTAACA
Source organism: Antipathozoanthus remengesaui (assembly GCA_025434805.1). Lineage (NCBI taxonomy): Eukaryota > Metazoa > Cnidaria > Anthozoa > Zoantharia > Parazoanthidae > Antipathozoanthus > Antipathozoanthus remengesaui. Next base: position 8,514 of record JANSTR010207701.1, on the reverse strand, counting down.
GCAGTGCATACAGGGTTGGATATTACTTGCATATGAATAGGATTAGAGGTTAGGAGCAAAACAATTTGCTTCCAAAAATATACACAGACACACCCATTTCTGGCCTGGGCGCTAAAAGATTTTGGGCACGAAAGCATAACGTGAAATGTCACTCACTCGATTTTTACAAATTTTTACACTTTTTACGCATTGAAAATAGTATTTTTAGGCATATCTGTTTTTATTTGGTGTTCATAATTAAGCGTTGGTCCGTACGGTTTCGAACACACACGTCATACCAACACAGTCTAGCAATTGATCCCATGTTATATAAAATTTCAAGGAGCTATATTTTTCGCATGACTGATAGCATTCGAGATACATTCCGGAGCGGTTAAATTTTTGATGGATAGCTGGTGATAAGTCTCGATGCTCAATATGCTCAACTCAAGTGGCCTTCGTGTGGCAATGACATCTTGGCGCGTGCCTCCGCAATTACTTAGTTAATGATCGAGGAATTAGCGAGCTAAGATGTGATGGCACGTGCGGATTTTTATTAGTTTAATACCTAATATCTCTAGTTAAACACAAGTTTATCCCGAGCAAATACCAGTCAGGACTGCAGAATAATTTTGGCGTTACATTCAGAGCAGTTTCAGGTAGATTTTAAAAAATTTCTTCCCTAATTTTAGGTGTTTGCTGCGATGAAACCAAAGCGCGCAAAGATCATGGAATGATAAGCTGAACGCTGATTTGCACAACAAACACAAAGCTTCGCGGAGATGCAAAGGTCGACTCCAGCTATCGCGCTTTGTCTTGTAAGGAATTGATTACTGATCATTAAAATGCAATTTTTCATGCTGGGTTTGCAAGATTCTTCGATACGAAAAAAAACAACCGCAAATACGAAGTGTTGTGGACCGTAGGTGAAGTGAAAAGTTCCCTTGGGGCTTGTAAATTTCAACCATTGCTCAACCTCTATTGTTCCTCTTTGGTTTGGCGTATTGCCGGCACGCGCTGCACGGGACGCCGTCAATCAAGGAAACCATTATAATGTAGATATGGGAAACCATTTCTCTGTACACGGCTTGGTAAACAGCGACAAAGCAAATGTCTTTGCACAACCTCAGTTGACACGGCCAATGATCTGTAAAACGGTTTCAGTTTCAACCACCTGGCCCATGGTTTTAGTTTTCATTTTGTGTCCTCACCGGTAGCGAACAGTTACTGTATTGCTAATGGGCTCCGTAACTTTAACTGCTTAAAGTTATACAAGTTTCACAAAGCCGGCTCTTGTTTGGAGTGAAGATCTCACATATGTGCAATATTTATGATTTCTTTTCTTAATTTTCTTCCTTTTAATTATTTTTCTCAATTGTGCAAACTGTTTACTTACGCTGTCATAATTACAAAAATATCCAAAAATGAACTAGTGACAAGAAAGGGCCATTTTTTTTAACTCTTTTCTTTAACGGAAATTAAAATTCAGAGATCGTGCGACTTTAGCAGATGAAGTGACCGTCTAATATCAAAACAGGCTAGTTTATAAACAGTTTTGGCTTCCGATCATAATTAAACACACGAAATAATAAACTCAAGTAACTTTTATTTACAATTTAAGTTAGTTACAAACAGCTGGGGCCCTGAATTGAAAGCGGTAAAGGAATTCCACTGCTTGAACGCAAATCTAAGCATCGGCCTCCCGTGATTTCTACAGTGTTTTTTCCTAAATGGATTTTCTAGATACAAGCTTGTATCAACAATAACAGAGTGTTTCGACACAATTTTCAAATTGAACTGCCAAGATTTTGTCTGGTTCATATATTCTTGAAATTGCACTTTAATTTGGCAACACCTTCGAGATCCAGACTGCAAAAAAAAAATTTAAACCGCAGATATGTCATGTCTTTGGGAGCCATTAGGACTTCACTTAGTCTGAATTAAAATCTCGTAATACAATAACGCGCGGATTAAGTTTCGATTAGGTTAAGTCAGTTTGTGGATTGACTCAAAACTACACTTTGGAACTGAGAGAAAACCTGGTTATTAAGCCTTCAAGAAGACAAATACAAGACGAAAACGCTGTCTTGAAGGCTCAAAACTAATTTTCGTTGCAAGCAGTCATTCTTACGAGGCGACAGCTGCATGTAACAATAGGGTTATTTTAGTTCTATTGAATCGACACCTGGCCTTCATGTAACAATTAGCATAACAATTCAACAAGCACCTTTTACTGGGTGCATATATGCAAACACACTAAGCGAGACCGGAAGCCGGTTTGTTTGGCGCGCGTGGAGGAGTGTGCAACTGGTGAAGTGCTAATATTCCACAGTATATATTTTTTTTATCTCCTGAGTCCCTCGGGACGATATTATCCAGCGCTTTTCGCACCTAATTATCGTTTGCTTTTGCAGTGTGTAATTGAATGAATATTGGATGTTGATTCAGATAAACTTCAAATCGTAATGCTTTTATCACAAAAGCAGGACTTGAACAGTTTTAAGAATTAAAAATCGGCTCGTTGTCTCTTTAAACTTTCTCAAAAGTTTTCAGAAACTTTTGGGTTGTTCACTTTAAATGCGGTTCCAGTGACAAACAGAAAAAACTTCCACAAGTGTAAACAAACTAAATATGACGCTGGCTTAGCAATTGCATTTGACTGAGGTTAAATTCTAATTTCTTTTTCGTGGCGTCTGTCTCGATTTTTATTTCAATGGTCACATCTAATAACGACTATCCGCTCCTCTTTGTTTAACATTCATTAAGCTTCAGTTCAGGCTGTAGCCACTGGAAGTTATTAAATTACGAGATATAAATTTCAAATTGATGGTATAATCAAAACATGTTATAGTTTACATTTCATAATAAGTGAAAGTTTTTAGCATGAATCGAACAATCTTTCAATTTCACAGCGGGGTACTCTTTAGCCTCAGCGATAATGAAAGCTTTTTTCGAAAGTCGACGTTTTGCCTTTCTCGAAAAGAAGCCGAGGCAAGTAAGCCCACTGTCAAAATTGGCTTTAAATGTCTTCTTTCCTTCTGTAAGTGTAAGGTAAGAACGACCAAACTTCAATAATGACAAGTGCTAGTGTTTGACTGACGAGTTCCAAGTCGCTTCGAAGCTGTCAGTTATCACAAAAAGCGAACAAACATCACTTGCTAATTGATGTTAATTTATGCTGTTGTGTCTATTCTTGAGTAAACATGCAAATTTCTTTCATTCATTCGGGTGAACGAAGATTTGAATGAACAGGCTTTAGTTGTCCGACGAACAAAGAAAAAATCTTCAGTGTTTGAAACTCAAGAGACTTTCAAAGCTTTCGCCCTAGGCCTATCGCAGACTAAAGTTACATCCAGTCGGGTTGTATTTCAATTTTATTTTTTTCGTTGTGATTTTTTTACAAAGTGTGCGCTGACTTCCTGATGCGTACATGCAAAACTACGGTTGCGAAATCCCCCATTCATTCATTCATTCATTCAATGCTACACGAAGCAGCGTGAGAAAGCGATCGACGCTTAATGTGACTTGATACATGTACATTCTTTTTCTTACTATTTGCAGATTCTTGTGAATTCTATATACACTTCTATATCAATGCCAATTTTATTTCTATCTCTAAATTCTTTCTTTACGGGATGCTGTAAATTGAGTCAGCAAAATTTTAATTCGAACGGTGCTTACACTAAGTTGTGTACAAAGAGTCGATGGGACTCGAAATAAAAGATGCCTGTCTAATTCAGAATTTCTTAGTTCATGATAATAAAAATTAACTGACTGATAAATACGTTTCAATGAGCAGCTTGGTTCAACTCTAGGAGTCGTTTCAACAATAATCCATTCAGTTTCTTTTGCTTTTCCAACTCTGAAGATAGTTTTTTCTCCTGTTCTTTCACGCAAAGGATATGTTCCCACGATTTTCTCAGAATAGAAACTTTTGGAGCTCTTTCATTGTCTTTGAGCTCAGGAACTGAGTCTCTTAGTCGCTGGAATTTCAGTTTTAAATCGTTCCTTCTCTTTCTTTCAAGAACATTGTGAGTAGCTCGCGTAAACTCCGAGTCATTCTCTGACTCATCACTCTCGCCTCCGGAAGAGCTACTATTTTTAGACTCTTTGCTGCGTTGTCGTAAATGCAGTCCCAACTCTTCGCTGTACGATTTTCGTCGTTTTTTCACACGCACTTTCCCAGTCAAGGCAGTTTTTTCGTCGTCAGCATCTTCTGCACTCGAGACGTCGGGAGAGGTGCTTGGGATATCACTTTGCTCAGCCGTGAGTGGTAGTTTTTCATCTGGTTCATTGGTCGTTTCGGCCAGTGGTTCTCGCTTGATTGCTTTTTCTATAGTAACAACATCGACTTCCTCCTCTGCAAGCGGGAAAAAATTAAATAACGTTACACACGTGTTCTCTAATTGAACATGTAGCTCACTCAAATCGCATTCGGTACTGTTAAAAAGTGTTTAGGCGTAATCAATCAAACACTACAGAACCATAGGATCGCAGCTCAAGAATAGACGGCGTACAAATACTAATGCTATTGATTTAAATTAAACCGTTCACAAACGCGTCTTACCGGAATCTGAGTGTTCAATTCCTTGCGGTAAATTTTCCCGGTCTTCAGAATCGCTATTTAGAGGAAACGGGAAGATTTCTGATGGGTCCACACTTAGAATCCGCGAGTTATAATCACCCAGTGGTGGTGTTTGACATAGTAGACGTACTCTGTCTAGCTGACTCGGCACGCACTGTCTGTCCGAGGTGTCTTTCTCGTAAGCAACCCCGTTCCACATACAATCCTTTATAAGAATCTCTTTTAGTTCGTCTTCAGGCGAGTATATCGAAGTCTCTTCACAGAACACAAGATCGTCGTCCAGTCCTTGATCACAGAATGGCTGAGCTCTGTCAGCGAAATCGACAACAGGTGAAGAGAGAGGTGAACACGCTGGTGTGATTGGTGGTGTAGGAGGAAGCGAAAACCTTTTCCACATCTGCCCTTCGGGATCATTGCACATTTCCTCGTCGCTCGAACAATCGTCGGAGAAGCTCTTGAGAAACGTCGGTTGGAAAGTGTCAAACTCTGGACTCAGCGCATCCATTATCCCGCTCTCTGGTGTCATCCTACAAACAGAAGAAGACCAGAAAATTTTCACTACAGGCATTCATTGAGTAGTAAAAACAAAACTCGCCGTGCCTAAATAAAACATCTGAACTAAACAATCCACAAAATGAATCTTTCATTGTCCACACCTCTGTTAGTGGAAGTGACTCCAGCAGTTAGTAACGTGTTATTATTGACCGATAGTCAAACTGGCCAGTTACTTTCACGCGCAGGAAAATGTGAAGTGAACACTTTCAAGACTTGAGAGAGAGTGCGATGTAGTCACACTTTCACTGACTCAAATCCCATTCATACGCGAGAACAATGGGAGTCTCCTCCTACGCGACATGCATGAATGACAGCGCAAACGGGAGCAGAAATTAAAATATATATTTTGCTTCTATTTTTCAACTAGACAGTGTTATTCGCGTGGTCCGAAAACAGAAGTTAAAGTCATTTTGCACCACAGAAAGTAATGTTACATGAATATTAGACTTGTAACTACTTGCTACAAGTTGTGAAGTTGACAAAATAGTTTTAAAGAAGTTACATTAAATATTCATAAAGTTGATTGTTCGTTATTTTACCACACTGAAAAATAGTAAATTAATTGTAAGCAAAGCTGTGATTCTTGACAGACACACGCGCAAGGGCTGATGGGTACGGTGAACTCAAATGCACGTTGTGACCGGTCAGTGATAAAAATTATCATTGCAAACAAAGCCGCTTGATCAAGGTTCTGAAAGGGTCACTCATCCATTGAATATACCACCTGCTAGCTGCCATCTGTCCGCCTTGGTAGTGCTGATTATTAAGGCAAGTTTATTGTCCTGCAAAGTAGGCCCCATATAGTCCACTGGCCGTGATCCGATACCTCGAGAGCTGAAGACTCGAAATCTAAAATCAGAATTTCGAGGGCCAGTATTCTAAAATCGAGCACGCGAACCGACTTTTAATGCAATCAAACAACATGAATGCAAGAGTCGTTGGCACGGCAAATAACAATGGGAATTTTCAGTTGGCAACTACACAATATCGGTTAGTTACTGGGAATTAGCAAACTTAATGTACATTTCGAATCGACAGTTTCATAGCCATTCTCCAATTAGCAGGATCCTAGAGAATTTGTGCGGCTTTAAAGTTTGAATTACCCAAACTCGAACTAAAATAAAAAAGCACTGTCAAATGAACAACAAACAAAAATATCCAAGTGGCGTTACAGTAAGACGCCCATCTCCTGGGTGGTGGACTCTGGTAAACAAATGATACACCTGTACTCCGCTGCTAATACTGTTAATGCATTGTATTGATACTACGATAAACGAACAGCTGCGGGTATCATCTTTAAAAAAAGGGCAGCCGCTACAAATACCAACACTCCACTGTTGATTTTAATTTAATGTTAGAGAAATTTCAACTCGGAAAGAAAAACAAATCGTATTTATTCGAAAGTGTTCAAAGGGTTTGCAAACGTGTGGTATGTTTCACCATTGTACTATAAAATCGAGTTTACAAGCTGACTAAATATACAGCGTGAAATATTGCGAGCTCTTCCGGCTGTATTTGCTTCATTTATTTGCCCCGCAGCAAGATGCGATCCAGATTTGATTATTTTGCTTTGGAAACCTTAGAAGAAACTACAATACTGAAAGGAAAGCGAGTTCGAATTTGTTACATTTCGTGTTTGCGCAATTTCCACAAAGACAATCCAAACACGCTAGCAACGGTTTGTAATAATTTATACACTTAAGAAAATTCTTGTCCACTTCGGAGACGGCGCCGGAAGGTTGTTATACCCCTTGGTCATGCTCATCCACTGTGAAATTGATTTTTAAAACTGCAACTGGAAAGTTTTCTTTAAAATATGATTATTCCTTAAAGTTATAAAAGTCAAGCCTTAACAGTAAATCTGTCCGGTTCTAGTTACTGGAATCTATAAGGATGGCAATGAATCTTAATTCTCCACTGAACAAAACATACAGCGCAGCGATGCTGAAATGGTTGCGTGAATCGAATAAACGTTTTCGTGCGCGTCGTGATTCGATACTACGGGTCCAAAATAATGAGGTAAAAAGGAACAAAACGTTAGACCGTAATATTTAATTAATCAAAGCAATATCCTGTTGCGATAACGTGTTTCATTAGCACAAAAGGCTTGTTGCGCAACTTGGTTTATCGCGCTCTTGCTTATTTTAAAAATGCAGAGCAAAAAATTTGAGGCATAGAATACCACACGTGATTGATGTTGGATAGTATTTTGTTTCCGAGCAAAATTTAGATTATTTTTCAAAATATATGTAACTTTATCTTCGTTAAAAACTCACTGATAAATGACGTGTTATGGTTAAGTATTGAGAAAGAGTATTGTACTCTTCCGAACAGCCGTATTTCAAGGCAAGGGGAATCCATACTCGCACTATTCGAAATGATTCAACATGTTTCTCGTTCTTATGTATAGAATATGTTTTGAGCTTTTTGAATACCTTCCAAAAACGTTGCTGAACTTGCCCAACTTTGGAAATTATACCACTGAGGATATTAATAACGATCTGGAACAACAAACAATTTATTCAATGTACGAAATACTTCATTTTTATTAGACTTTACTTAGATCTTTTCTGTAACCTAACTAGTCATTATAATTTTGTTAGTTATAATCGTAAATTTTAGATACTATTCTTAATGATAATTGTAGTTGTCATTGTAACTTTAGATACTACAGGCGAAGAGCCACCTAGTGGATGAACTGTAATAAAATCGTTACTTATTATTATTATTATTATATTATTATTATTCGCGTCAACCGACTGGTAACCCTGTACTAGATCTCTCAGTTATTACTGTATTAGCATCCTACACAAAAACTGAGCATGAAGTAAGCAGAATTTCTAACTTTTTCAAACTAAGCCAAAGCGAAAAGTGGGGAGGGGTGAGTCGGGGATGACAAAACAGTAAAAATGAGATCAACTTAATACCACAATTTACGTAAAAGAAAGATTACTCGCAATTATCAGCTGGCTTTAAAAGTGAAGCATTAATAAATAACTTGGTCATTTCATAGTTTTCATCTGGTACCTCACTTTTCTATTTTTCCATTGTGTGTTTTTTTGTTTTGGTTATCTTAAATTCGTAAATCTTATTTTTGTTTGTTTTTTCCTTGCTTTATTTTATTGCCAACCTATTCCATTGTAAATAATATTAATTTAAAGTTACTCAGCTCGATTAGCTTCATAGTAATTTTGAGTAACTTTTACCTATGTCTGATCCTCATTAATATTTTGTATTTAAATGTAAACATTGTAAAATAAGGTAATAAAAGCGCTCTTCTCTCTCTCTCTCTCTCTCTCTCTCTCTCTCTCTCTCTCTCTCTCTCTCTCTCTCTCTCTCTCTCTCTCTGTCGGTCTGTCTCTCTCTCTCTCTCTCTCTCTCTCTCTGTGTCTCTC
>JANSTR010207590.1:0-14926 GCA_025434805.1 Antipathozoanthus remengesaui | reverse complement strand
CACAATGTACTTCCAAGATATGTAATCAAATATGTTCAAATGAAAAGTGTGAATTGGAATGTTCCGAAGGAACAGAGCTATGCCAGCAATTGTGTAATGCAACTGCTTGTGGTAGTTTTGTCTCCAAGGCCAGCAAAGTGGACATGCAGTTCTGCCCAGGAAAGTGTGAGACTATGAAGTGTAACTCTGGAAACTGCACTCAGGTAATTATGACATTACTTTAATTTCTTAAACAGTGGTTATTACTGTTCCTACTGACTTTCCAATTTATAAAAATTGTCAACTTCTGAATTTCATGAAGCAATGAACATTTTGAGAATCTACTTTTTGAGACAAACAAAATGAATCGTCACTTTATAGAGTTTTGTCATCTGGTTTATGACTTAGGACATTCTTTGTTAATTATTTGAATTTGGGGTTTAGTAGGGAAAGGGTCAAGAGAAAGATAAGTATATGACTGGAGATGTTTATTTAAGAAAATAAATAATAACAACCAAGCCATACCCCTTAACCTCAGGCTAATTGCAAGAAGCTACTTTCCCTTGCTGGTACAATAAAAATACTTATTTCAAAAGATCTCAAGGTTGGATACTCGAAAGTCTCATCAAATGTGACACACTTAGTGCTTACTATTTGAACATTATTGGTTAGAAGATCAAAAATGACGTGCAAGTTTTGAGGCAAGTGTGTTTTTGCCTTTATAAATCAGATCAGCGGGTGTCCATTATTTGAAATAAATGAGTAGTTCCACAAAATATCCGTACCCCTTGAACGTTACTGCTGATTTTTAACCCCCCCCCCCCCCACACCCATCATCAATTCCAGAATGCTGGAATAAGGTTTAGCAAGAGGCAGTTGATATTATTTTCTTAACTACAATTAAAGTCAAAGAATTTTTTATAACTAATGACTAGTCTATCAGCCCATCTTGGCTTAGTGTGTAATTTTGCATGATGATTGATCACATTCTGTAAACAACAAGCGCTTCAAGCAGCCAGTCATTGAGCCAGTTTTGTCAACTAAATGATCATTTTGTTATTGTAATTTCAGAAATGTGGAGGAAACTGCAAGATGACCTGTAGTGGTGACTCGTGTGATCAGGAGTGCAGTGGAGAGAGTTGTGAGATGCACTGCCCCAAATCTGTTAAGTCATGTACCCAAACATGCAAGCAGGGCGAGTGTAAGCTGTTGTGTGAGGGACAAAACTGCAAGAAAAACTGTGCAGAATCAGCCAAGTGCTCCAAGCTTGATGGTGGTCCTAAATCTAGTGGAGTTTTTTTTGGCGTGGATTTGACACTGTTTATAAACGGACTGTTTATCCTCATAGTTCTTTTTTAGTAGCTGGATTTAGACATGGTAAATGACTATTACTGTCAGGCTGCGGAGCATCATTCATAAAGTTAGTTGAAAAGTTTAGTTCAGAGGTATTCACTATCTGGTTTATTTAAATCAGTATCTTGTGATTTCATACAAAGGCTTAGGGTTGTACACAGTCATTGGGCCACAGTATACTATCAGTAGTATGAACACAATTGCATTTGCTGCTAAGTATGATCTCAGACCAACTAATGTTCATATATATAATTATATAAGTCAGTAATAGTACCTACTGGAAATATCTTCAGATGTAAATCAATTTCAAACTGACACTGTCTAATTTTATTTATCACACACTTCAATAACAAAAATAGGCACGCGTTGCATACATGTGGCTACTGCTCACGTTATGTTTCAAAATAAACTGAAATAATATTGGGAGTGGTATGAGAATGGCCTGGTGCAAACAGTTTTGTCTTCACCTATGCAAACATTTTCAACCCTTTGACCAGAAAATAATCATGGTACTCCATGATGTTCACAAATCTTACCAAAACAAAACAACATGGAGCACTATTTGACAACCAGACTCTGACAACCATATTATGGGTTGAAGATTTTCAAATGGACAGGCACCAGTTAAAACTTACAAAGTTTATATGTCAATGAGGGCACATTTTTCAGCCAACACAGATCTGACAACTTGATCCTGTACCAATTTTAATATCAACAATAAATTGAAACAATAATAAAAGGGGAAACTGATTAATTTGGCATCATTTTGAAATAAACAATATCCTTAACCTTGTAAATAATATCATTGAATACATTTATAAATGTTACAAATTCAATTGAGTATTATGCAACATACAATATTTACTAACTTTCACTTGATAACTGTTTCCAACTACAATGTTGTCAATTGTATCCTCTCAGCATTTAGCGCTGCCACAACATAGCAAAGTCACAGCAGTTTGTCTTCAAATTTCGTCAACACTTCAATATTCAGATCAGTTTTCGTCGAAGGGAGTTCAGTTTGTGTCTCGAAGACAGCATTTGCTTTCCCAAAGGTTTTTGTCGCATTCCAAAGCACAAGAAAGTGTTAGTGATTCCAGCGAACGCTCGGCGGCCGCCATTTCGTAGATTGTTTGTCAACAACAGGGTCGGCAAGGCTTTGCATTCCGATCAAACAATGTCGCTCTAGTGCAAATCGCTTGAATGTTGTGCCTGACAACTGACACACAAAACTCGAAAACATCACAAAACCATTGAAGAGGAAGAACCGAACTGAGAACTCTGTCAATTAACACTTGACGGAAACTGATCGCTTCACTTCCTTCGCTTGCTTTTGGTTCCACTGATCAATCGTTTCGGTTCCTTCGCTTGCCTTCGGTAAAATTGTTTTACTGCACTGTCCATATACCGAGACATTTTGTCGTAGAATTAATACTGTAGTTGAGCTCCGTGTCATACAGAACCAATTCAATGGTAATTATGATATGAATTTCGCAGCAAAAATTCTTAACAGGAAGTTGATCCGAATATGGTATACAAGCATGCTTCGCGCGCCAAGTGGACAGTCTATCTTACTTACATTTCACTCTCATAGAGGCTACTAGCGCATGCGCAGTAGCCACAAAAACGAGAAATACGGAGGCATATTACACGGGCACTTACCACCAAACCCTCACACACTTTATTTGGTCCGGCAAAAGCGAAACCGGTGCCACATACTTGTAGAGAAACAAATCAAGAAGACTTTTGATGGGCAGTAAGTAGGTGTGATGATGATGACACTATAATGACAGTGATGGAGAATGACACTATAGTGTGATGGTGATGGAGAGTGACACTATAGTGTGATGGTGATGGAGAGTGACACTATAATGTGGTGATGGAGAATGACACTATAGTGTGATGGTGATGGAGAGTGACACTATAATGTGGTGATGGAGAGTGACACTATAATGTGATGGTGATGGAGAGTGATACTATAGTGTGATGGTGATGGAGAGTGACACTATAGTGTGATGGTGATGGAGAGTGACACTATAATGACAGTGATGGAGAGAGACACTAGTGTTATGGTGATGGAGAATGACACTATAGTGTGGTGATGGAGAGTGATACTATAGTGTGATGGTGATGGAGAGTGACACTATAATGACAGTGATGGAGAGAGACACTAGTGTGATGGTGATGGAGAATGACACTATAGTGTGGTGATGGAGAGTAACACTATAGTGTGATGATGGAGAGTGACACTATAGTGTGGTGATGGAGAATGACACTATAGTGTGGTGATGGAGAGTAACACTATAGTGTGGTGATGGAGAGTGACACTATAGTGTGGTGATGGAGAGTGACACTATAGTGTGATGGTGATGGAGAGTGACACTATAGTGTGATGGCGATGGAGAGTGACACTATAGTGTGATGGTGATGGAGAGTGACACTATAATGTGGTAATGGAGAGCGACACTATAGTGTGATGGTGATGGTGGAGACTGACACTATAGTGTGATGGTGATGGAGAGTGACACTATAGTGTGATAGTGATGGGGAGTGACACTATAGTGTGATGGTGACGGAGAGTGACCATATAGTGTGATAGTGATGAAGAGTAACTGTAGTGCTAGTTGGTTAGGTCAACACCTAGTCCTCCCTACCGCACCCTACCCAAAAGTCAAATTTTGATCGCCACAGACTCACGAGGTTTGTAATGTTGTTGTGTTTCTTCAACAGACAACAGCTCTCTCTCTAGCAGCCCATCATCCTTGTCTTTGTCGAGCCAGCGGCCACACGGGAAAACTGCCTTCTGACCCAGGGACGGTACATTGATCTCCACTCGGTCGAGAAACCAGCCAGCGAATCCCCCCTTGTTGTCGTGTGAAATCCTTCAATAGAACCATAAGATCATTAAACAACTGTACACGGACTCTACACAAAGTTGATCACTTTCAAGTTCTAGCCAAAACTAAAGAATGATTTATAACTGTTTTAAATGACCTTCATAATTTTGGTCTACGAAAGCTATTCTCATCTTTCACTGAAAATAAACACAAGCAAAGCTTCACGACAGGTGTGTATCAAATCAAACATAGTTAATGAATATTATATCTTATATTGTCTATTTCACCATTTCTTGTTTTTGTTTTAAATCTAACAGCAATCAAATTTTCCCCATGGGCTCATGCAAATTGAAGTTGTGTAAATTGCTAATCATGTATTGTTTGTTAATTTAGTTTTGAAATTAAATGTTTTTCTGAACGGCTATCGGATACCGTTTAGCACTAAGCTACTTTCGACAGCCAGCACTAATTCAGGGTTAGGATACTTGTAAACTTGTCTTTGCACAGTGCAAATAAAGTTGTTGTAAAAGCCATTGTCTCAAGACACATCCGGGTTTCTTAGGTTTTTTCCTTGAGAAAATGGCATTCATTCGCAAGATCTTCCAATATGCATTGATTCGTACGAAGTTATCAAATAATTAGCCCGAAATTCGACACCATGGTAACCTGACTGAAAGTCAGCATGAGGTCTTTTATCTCGCTCGAGTGTGTTCTGCTCAGAACGTTGCAAGGAAATGACTTAATTTTTTTCATCAGGGTTATGCATAAACATGTGGCCTGCTTTTGCTTGTGGAAACGCTAGAATTGCTTACAGATGCACACAACATCCATAGTAGACCCACACTAAAAGGTGTCCTTGAGCGATTTCGTAACGGGTTTGTCTACAAATTCATGAAAGCAATCCTGAAAGTATTCACAGTATATATGAACACAATAAAAACAAATGCCATTGGAATAAATACTCAGCTGAGAACTGTGAATACTACAACTTAAATCCAGATGGAATGAAATCTGACAGCAAAAGCTCATGAAGTTACACGAAGACAGCAACAAACATTCAGAATTAATCTTTGCCAGAGGAAGTTAATAGAAAGCCACTGAAATGTTAGTGTGGGATTTCGACCAGAGAGGACGCACGAGCTTCCAACCCGAATGATTTTGGAAGGTAGAGTTATAATTTGGATCTTGAGTTTTAGAAGCTAACAACCCAGTGTACGATCCCCAAAGGGTCTTGTCCTTTACTTGTACCACGTCTTACAGATGACCCTTCAGAACAAGCAGTTGTTTGAAATCTTAGCTAGCAGGGTCTGCGATTTTTTAATACTGCATATTAACGTCGCAATCTTGACAACTTACTTAGGGTTAGGGTTAGCATCTTACTATCAATACAATCTATAGTAACAACCTACTATCAATATAATGCAATACAATACAATACAACAATACAATGCTATGCCATATAACAACTTACTATCAATACAATACAATAATACAATGCTATGCCCTATAGTAACAACTTACTATCAATACAATACAACAATACAATACAATGTTATGCCCTATAGTAACAACTTACTATCAATACAATACAATAATACAGTGCTATGCCCTATTAACCATGTTACTTCCATAAACAAGAAGCTCGGTAAATGATTAGAACATGAATCAGAAATGTAATTAATTTGACGCATTTCATGTTTTAAACAATTTTATTGTATTAAATTGTTCAGCTTAAACTGCCAATTGCTCTGAGCAGGCTTTTCTAATTTTCCAAACATCACTTGTAACATATTGCTCAATTCTCCCCAAAAGTCTTCTCATAATTTCCTTTTATCAGGTTGGGATAGATTTCATCTTTCGTCACAGAGAGTTTGCTGTGTATGATCAATTGTTTTATTCTTATAACCAAAGAGTTTATTCTGTGTGAACAATGTAAGGAGAAGATACATGCAGGGAAGATATATGCTGATAAACTTAGGGCTGACAGGGTAAAGACATCGGACGAGTGACAACTTCTGAAAGCTTGTTACGAAAACTGGACTAAGTTTTAGGGGTTGACAATACATTCATTAATTGTTGAAATATTATCACTGTCCACCTTATTTTCTTGACTTTGCCGATTACGGCGTCAATGGAGAAAAGATCCGTCTGGCCACGTTCAAATTTGTCCTTATTGGTCTGCGAAGTCTTTAGCGGTATTTTGCCTAAAATGCACAGAATAGTAAGTAAGTTCGGGGCGGAGGATCAGATGATAAATGCAACTGTGAGATGCCTAGTGTGAGCAGCAATCATGATTGAATATTGAATTGGAAATCGGGTAACGCGGCAGCCTCTACGATTGTACCGACCACAATGCATACACTACATGCTAATTATAATTTTGAATTTACACAAGAACTGAGCTAATGATAACAGCATCTGACAAAACACACTACCCTACAGGGGAGTGACGGGGTGGTTACATTCCAAACAAAACCACAATTTTTATCAAACGAATTCACTGGACTGTCCTACTGATTGACAAGCTAGCTATCACTACTGATTGACGAGCTAGCTATCACTACTAGTTGACGAGCTAGCTATAACTATTGGTTGACGAGCTAGCTATCACTATTGGTTGACGAGCTAGCTATCACTACTGGTTGACGAGCTATCACTATGGACTGACGAGCTAGCTATCACTACTGGTTGACGAGGTAGCTATCACTACTGGTTGACGAGGTAGCTATCACTACTGGTTGACGAGCTAGCTATCACTACTGGTTGAGGAGCTAGCTATCACTACTGGTTGACGAGCTAGCTATCACTACTGGTTGACGAGCTAGCTATCACTACTGGTTGACGAGCTAGCTATCACTATTGACTGACGAGTCAGCTATCACTATTGATTGATGAACAGGCTATTCATACTGTTTGATGAAAATATAGCGTTTACCTGCCGGTATCACCGTCTTACCGTGCTTGTACAAAAAAATCCTAGATACGCAGGTGATACTCACCAGTATCGCCCTCTTCCCCATACATAACAATAAATACATTGGCGTCAGTTCCGGCACCTCTGACGTCACCAGTGCTTACTGAACATTCGTAAGTTGTCGTGCGGCCTGCGGAGGAAAGTTCAGATGGAATCAGCTTGATAATTATAAGATTTAATTATCTTGCGTAATGGCGCTATGAATCTAACAATCTGTAATTATATGAGCAGGAGTGTTTTACCAGACTCTGCACTCGTAGAATCAATATGACGGCTCCATCCGGGAACTGAACGGCATGGTTTTCTACGTAACGTGGCATGTTTTCCCATGTAACACAAGATGCTACAACGATAAATTCTGTTTGTGTTCAACGAACAGCATTTGTCATCATCCGCATGTCATAGGACTTGAGCGTTTGTCGAACTTTAACAGAACAAATAAAAAATGGTCCATGTGTTCTGTGCAACCGTGACATCGGCGAATGCGAGAATCATTGAATTGCAGTATCCAACCTGGGGAACATCTGAAATCGGGATGTTCATGGGAGGGGTTTGGTGAACGATTCCCTGAATAGCAACCTGGGGAACATCTGTAATCGGGATGTTCATGGGAGAAGTTTAGTGAATGATTCCCTGAATAGCAACCTGGGGAACATCTGTAATCGGGATGTTCATGGGAGACGTTTGGTGAATGATTCACTGAATAGCAACCTGGGGAACATCTGTAATCGGGATGTTCATGGGAGAGGTTTGGTGAATGATCCCTTGAAAATGTTTGAAATCCGGAGTCCCTAATAGTACTTTCAAAATCCGCATTGCGCAATCTGATTTGGATATTGCATTAGTCAGATTTTTCTGAAATCCGATCTCGGATTGTAATCTCATCATTCCACCCCAGATTCTGAATCCGGTTTTAGATTTCTGCGAAGTTGTATGTTCCATTTTGTTCCATTCCATTAATCAATCAACCCTTTCTGCTTTAACATGTGATGAATTTCTGTGAAAAACTACGACTAGGATGGCGTAGTGCTGTCTGTTGTCACTATAAAGGAGATGCCGATGATCCATGTAAATCAACGGCATTACTTTCCCATCAGTTTTACTTTGGCAAACTAGGCCAATAAATTTTGCAATCGCATTTCGGCCGTTTGTATTGAATCATAGTGCGCCAGTTCAACTTAAAGCCTGAGTGGTTGTTTTGCAATAGCTTTGCATGTTTTGAAGTCGGCCCACAACTACAAGTACCAATTTCACTGTTTGTCAATAAGAACAGTACGCGAAGATAAATATTAAGGTTTCTTTCAGTGAACTTGGCCGACAAAAAATTGCTACTCGTTAAGACCATTCCAAATTGTTCACGTGCGATTTGTTTACAATAATCGTTTTCGGTCTTTTCTATAAAATTAGTGCCAAGTGGCCACTAAGCCTACAACCGGAATGTTTAATCAAATCTTGCTCCACTTCTTGCAGTATTTTATGTTCACATTACTATTTTAAAGTTTAACTTTTGATCAATATAAAATTGTTTTTCTTCTCGAATTTAATATCTCGGTCTTCTTCATGTTGTTCCGTCGTTTGCTTTTCAATACTTCAGCTTGTACTGAAAAAATACCTCCGAAACGTTTGACTCGACTGACACAAAATACACTCTGACAAATAGGCAAAGAGAACATGCAAATCTAGAAAGACTCATCTTAAAAATTCAGTTAAATTACTCACCAAAGTACACTGCAGTTGCTCGACACGGTAAACACTTCCCGAGCTGAGTCGAGAAAACCAGATTAAGAGTTCGCCGACTGAAGTTCCGTTGAGTGGTTACGAATTATCTATTGTTACGGTCACTCGACATTTCACAGCTAGAAAGTGTTTCTGCTGCCACGGCATGCAGCAGGACACAAAAACTCACAAAGAGACAGCTCACCTCAGGTGAAAATGCTTAGAGGAAACTAAGTGGAGAACAGATATCAACCTTAATAGCAGGATTTAGGCTTGAAGCACTCACTTTTTGTTTCCAGGTCAACGCCGTCAACTATCGATTTAACACTGCCTTTCCTGGACAGAGTTCTCTTCCTCTGTAAGGCCAACTTGCGTGCATCCACGGGAACCAACTCGCGACATATCTGGCCATCATCCTCGTTTGTTGCCAGCCAGCGGTTGCACGGAAAAACAGTGGTCTTATCTTCGAGTCTATCCTCAATCTCCACTCGGTCCAAGTACCAGGCCGTCTTGAGCCCGCTGTTATCGTGTCGAATTTTAATCTTTTCCAGTTGGCCCAACGTTACACACGTTATCTCAAAGATATCTTCCTGCATTTTCAAAAAGAACAACGTTAATCGATGCCAGTCGATGTTACTATCAATTCAACCTCAACATTGTTAATGACAACTGTCAAGCCACGATTATTACAGAATATCAACTTCAAAATTGGATAAAATCAACTTCAAGATTGGATAAATACCTCTTATTAATCGAGTGCGAGGTCCGTACCGTAAGTTACGGACCCGAGTTTTTTCCCACTTATGGCACGAGCGCGGGCCATGAGGAAAAAACGAGGGTCCGTAACTTGCGGTACGGATCGAGCAAACGAGGTTAATAAGATTTTTATTATATGGCCTCTTTTTGGTCCTTTGAGACTGGAACTGCTAAAAATCAGCTGCTTCGCCAGTAGAGGTCCGTACCTTAAGTCACGGACCTGGAATTGACCAATCAGAGCGTGCGAGTTTAGCCAGCCATATAATAAAAAGACATTATTAACACAATCGATCTCCACCCTTTCTTGCAGCCGACCGAACCAAGAGTGTACTACCAGTTATGGCTTAGTGTTTTTATGAATGAATTAATCAATTCATACATTATAGTAAATGAAAATGAATAATTGTGTTACAATAGAACTGGACAACAAGTGTTATGTGAAAACTTTGATTGCAATACAATAAAAAGGTCTACAGATACTCTAGATTTTGCTCAACAAAGAGTTGAAAAGGGTGTTAGTGTATGATTCCACATAAATTCAGCAAATACGGTCGACTATCAAATACAAAATAATAAAAAGTATAAAAAATATCCTAAAAATATTTTTAGTTACTATTATTGATATTCACTGTCTATCCATTTTATGCATACCGACTGCCCCTCTATTCACTGTCTATCCATTTTATGCATACCGACTGCCCCTATATTCCATAAACGCATTGCTGTGATTTCTTTCATTGTCGCTTCAGTAAGAAAACTCCCTGAATTTCCTTGATTTTTGACAATTTTCTGGAATTTCCTGAGTAAGAGCAAAATTCCCTGGCTTTTCCCTGATTTTTGGAATTTTTCAAAATTCCCTGCCTTTTTCAAATTTGTGGAAACCCTCAAAACGGTCCAAATCTTAATGAACTGACGACACAGCCACGGAGAGACTGTAGGTTTTCAATCTTGCATGGCTGCGATTCTAAACTGTGTCAAATCCAATCATGATGTTGCTAGAACCCTAGTCCAATCATGATGTTGCTAGAACCCTAGTCCAATCATGATGTTGCTAGAACCCTAGACCAATCATGATGTTGCTAGAACCCTAATCCAATCATGATGTTGCTAGAACCCTAATCCAATCATGATGTTGCTAGAACCCTAATCCAATCATGATCTTGCTAGAACCCTAATCCAATCATGATGTTGCTAGAACCCTAATCCAATCATGATGTTGACAGAACCCTAATCCAATCATGATGTTGATAGAACCCTAGTCCCGCTGGCCTAAGCCCTTGGCTCTATGGCAGTGGAAATCGTTGATTTTGATTTATTGAATTTTGACTATTAAATCATATTATGTTGACTAAATTGTCGTAATCTAGTAATCTTTAAACAATGAAAAAGAAATATCAATATCAATATGAGAAACATCAACATAACTTACATTATTCCTTTCAAACTTATCCATGTGCGTTTCTGACTTGTCCAGTTTTCGCTCGCCTGTGTCTCCGTGTTCTCCATATATGGTCAGTAAAACATTGGCATTTGTGCCGGCTCCCGGCTCGTCTCCAGTGATCACGTGGACTTTGTAAGTGTTGTCTGCGGGAAACCAAAAAGAAAATTTTTTGAAACTGCAGACTACATATATGTAATTGCAGATTACATTTACCCCACAAATATTGAGGAATCGGGTACATTTCTGTTCCGTACAGAACGGTACACATGACCATGCAGTAAATTGGGCAGTAGGGTCATCTGTTGCTGGAAAGAAGCACATTATTTTGTTCAACCTTGTTAACACGAATTAGTACTCAGTTCCACAAAGATTTTCTCACCATGAAGAGAATTTCTTCTCAGTTTTTTTCCACTCTCATCAGTCGGTACCAGTTCCCTCACAATCTGTCCATCGTCTTCGTTCCTTGCAAACCAGCGGTTACACGCAAACAAGTAGGTGGAGTCGTCCTCGTACCCAGCGTCTTTAGTCAAGTCCCCGGACTTTCGCCGTTTCTTTTTTTTCTGTTGCTCTTCTTTATCTGGCCAAGCGCGTCGGATTTCGACCTGTCAAAAAAAGCTAGCATAATCGTAACGTATCTAGCAAAAAAAGTTAGTTAGGATAGGATTAGGGGAACGAGCAAGGATAGCAACTTTACAATACAGAAAAAGAACCTTTGGAGAAGCAATCGATAAAAAGCAGCCTTCTGTGTGTATTTTACCTTCTCTAGAAACCAGGCCGATCCAAACCCTGCACCGTCATGTCCAATTCGGATCTTCGTCAACTTTCCAAAATCTTCACTTTCCACCTGCGAAACAATAGAGATATTAATCTTAATTATATCCAAAAGAAAACTGAAGCTGCACTCAATATTACACTCTGAACCAGTCAAAAGATGACTAGAAATATCCAGAGATATCCAAAGATATCAGAGCTGCCTTTCTACGTTTGGTGTGTAGAGGTGTCCAGCAGTGTGTGGAGGTGCCCAGCAGTGTGTAGAGGTGTCCAGAAGTGTGTAGAGGTGTCCAGCAGTGTGTAGAGGTGTCCAGCAGTGTGTAGAGGTGTCAAGCAGTGTGTAGAGGTGTCCAGAAGTGTGTAGAGGTGTCCAGCAGTGTGTAGAGGTGTCCAGCAGTGTGTGGAGGTGCCCAGCAGTGTGTAGAGGTGTCCAGCAGTGTGTAGAAGTGTCCAGCCGTGTGTAGAGGTGTCCAACAGTGTGTAGAGGTGTCCAGCAGTGTGTAGAGGTGTCCAGCAGTGTGTAGAGGTGTCAAGCAGTGTGTGGAGGTGCCCAGCAGTGTACAGAGGTGTCCAGAAGTGTGTAGAAGTGTCCAGCAGTGTGTAGAGGTGTCCAGAAGTGTGTAGAGGTGCCCAGCAGTGTGTAGAGGTGTCCAGCAGTGTGTGGAGGTGCCCAGCAGTGTGTAGAGGTGTCCAGCAGTGTGTGGAGGTGCCCAGCAGTGTGTAGAGGTGTCCAGAAGTGTGTAGAAGTGTCCAGAAATGTGTTGAGGTTTCCAGCGCTGTGTAAAAGTCTCCAGCGGTGTGTAGAGGTGTCCAGATATGTCAAGATGTGCCAAACATTGTCAAACGGTACTAATGATTTCTGGGGCTGTCTTAAATGTGTCCAGTGGTATCAAAAGTTGCACAAGGATGTTTAAAAGCAACCAGGTGTAGCACAATAACACAAAAGGGGTCTCCTGAAGAAACCCAGCCTTCTGATATAGACACAAATATTGCTTCTCTTCAAATGTTCACAATTCCCTTGCTTTTTATCCCCATCGAGTAAAGGTTTCTCAAAAGACAAAGACGAGGAACAGTACTTTGAGGTCTTTCAAATTTGCTTTTGAATGTCTCGATCAGATCTGTCAGTTTTGAGTCGATTTAGTGGAGAACTGAACCGCAACTTCGCTACACACTCCTGCCTGCAACAGGGAAAAAAAGAGTTTATAAAACGCACGATACCGGATTGATCGTGGCAGTCAGAACGAATACGTTCATAAGCAGACTGGTGTAACTGAATCAGTTTGCTGTGGCTGCATGTGTGGAGGCTGGCACTCGTGTAAAAGGGCGGCCAAAACCGAAACCGAACCCAAGGCGTCCCCACCCACTTCTCCTTTGTTCTGTCGTCAGACTTCGCTATATCTTGCGTCGTCGGGAACGAATTTTTAGCAATTTCAACCGTTACGGTTTTGATTGCAAATACTAGAAATAGCGCGATGGAAGTATTAGGTAATTTGGGACAGCCTGCATAATGTTTTGTTGAAGGTGTCAGAGTTAGTTTGAGTGAAAGTAGATACGGCTAAATATCACCTTCTTGGAGCAGATATTGCACTGAAAAGCATAAGTGTGAACGGGCTAGCTTACAAACCGAATCACAAAATCTTACATTAAACAGTGAAATAAGCATTGATATAACAAACGACGTGCCAGATTAAGATGCGAGTTAAATTAAACAGAAGATCAATTTTAGTGTCCTTGCCGTACAACGGGATACCCCTTTTCTGTTATTGCTGTAGGTACATCTATCGAGACCTCTAGTCATTTTAAAATACCTCTACTGATACTTAGAAGTGTCTTGGCACCGAGAACTCCAGATTCCACAAGACGCTAAACTACCTCTATGTTAAGACACCACCAGGCACCTTTAAACAGACTGGATACCTCGGGCCAGCTTTGATACTAAGACACCTATGAACACACAAAGACTCCTGTAGACACCTTTACACACCGTCTGGACACTTCTTGGCGCGCTGACCCGTACTGTAATAATATACTTAGCATTAAATATGGATGGCCAGAATGACGTAATAATATACTTGGCTGACCAGAATGACGAATACTTCCACGTGTGCTTCTTCGGAATTATCAGAGTTGTCTTGGACTTCCGATATGGCCATGCAACACAAACTACACTTCACATACAGTTTCGCATCCTCTTTTAAACTTATCAGCTCGCCTGAAATCGTCATTATCTTTGTAAAATGGCAACACATACAATAAAGGATCACCTTAAACTTGTCGACTTGTGCTCTTTCAAAGTTGTCAGATTTGTCTCGAAGACTGAACTCGTCGGACTTTCCGCTTTCTCCATATAACACGAGGAAGACGTTGGCGTTAGTTCCTGCTCCACGTACATCGCCTGTATACACTACCACCTCCCATGGGGTTTCTTGAAAAAACAAGTTCAAGACAGATTCAGTTATCTGTTTACACTACCTCCCCCCATGGCGTTTCTAGAGGAAGTAGGTTCAACTCAATTAGACCAATCAATTCAGTCATCTATTTGCAATACCACCGCCGATGGTGTTTCTAGAGGAAGTAAGTTCAACTCAATCAAACCAATCAATTCAATTATCTGTTTATGTGAACAATGCCTTGTAGTTATTAGGAGTGTGCGCAAAATGTTGTGTAAACTTAGCGGAGACAAAGTGTGAACCAGGCCAAAAAACTTGTTGAACTGGCTCGTTCCCAGTCCCGAGTAAACGAAGTGGGGGCAGGGCGCACAGAAACGCACGAAAAAGTTGATAAATCTGGGGTTAGGATAAGATGCTGGGGATCATGGTAAGGCTAAAATCTGTAACCATGACCAACTGTTTTTTATCACTCAATGTGTACGGCCTATCTTCTTAAAAGATCCCCTTGTTTCTTTAACTTCTCTACAATGTTGGCAAGAAGACTGAAGACGAATCACCCTCTTTCAAACAAACAGCCCAAAATTAGTTACACACTATCTAGTTGAGTATGCAGACGACTACCAATTAAATAAAAAACATATGATAAAATCAACCGAGGGTTGACGAAAACAATTTTCCGCGCCGTAAATTTGGAAGAAAGCTGACGTTT
>JANSTR010207479.1:0-14928 GCA_025434805.1 Antipathozoanthus remengesaui | reverse complement strand
CATGGGACTCAGTCCCGTTCGTGTCTAACCCTTTTGGCATTGAAATGTATATGTAGTATGTGTCTGTTACTGTAATCAGTGTAAGCCCAAATAAAGTTGTTAGAAGAAGTTGTTTATTCACAGTATTTTTAAATCTATACCAAAGAGCGTATTCTGCTCACAAAGACTATATATGTTTATATGGGACCATTTATGATATTGACTGAAAGGAGAACGATACTAAAATTGAAATGCAAGTGTCAAAAGACAGGGACTGGTATTCAGAAGAATTCTGTCCCAGCTCACTACCTTTCCACCGGAACTCAGAACGCGTTCATAAATTGTTTCATCACACGTACACGATTTCTGTCAGATTGCTGCTTAGGGTGCGTTCGATTGACCCTATTCCGTCCATTCCGGAATAGGAATAAAATCTCAAGGATCCGTCTAGATTCTCGGAGCATCGAAAAAATTACATAGAGCTAACAGTTGGGACGAGTTTATAAACCAAGAGGCTATTTTTTATATTTCTATCTTGGAATAGTAGTTCATTGAGTCCATCAAAGCTTTTATTCCGCATATTCCTATTCCGGAATAGGGTCAATCGAACACGTCCTTACTTTTTTCTTTTATCAAGCGATGCTGACTAATAACCGTAACGGTTTTAAATGGAAACACATTCCTTTTAATATAGGATATCAATGCAGCTTGTTCATGAAAATAGCACAAATCATATATACGTACTTTCCTAATCATTTCAAATAAATATAATAAACGTAAAAAACATAAAAATGATGTACATAATTTTATTATGTTGATGCATGTATAGATGCCAAGAAACTGCTGAAATAACTGCTGAGATGTAGAATGGTATTTACGCTTAAGCATTTACTTAAATGTTCAAGCGTGGATACTGTCTGTTTAAATATGCATTATGATTTATGGGCTCCACTCGGTCTGAAGCAAATGCCCGGTCGTTTTTCGCCGGTGCTTTCTTATTCCTTGAACAAGAGCTACCACACCGTGGCTGTTTTTGCTGTCAATTTAAAATAAGTAATGCCCGCTAAGCACCTGCTATGTCGAGGGAGGGGAGGGGGGAGGGGTGGTGCGGGGGTTTACATTTACTAGTGCATAAAAGGCTTACAAAAAGTGACTACTAACTGCTGTTTCACGTTCTTGGTGATCTTCTGACAGATCATAAACTAAAATCCGATTCCTCTAAATCCGTAAGCATTTCTGAGATCTCCTGCCTTGTATTGTGTTGAACAAAAGAAACAACAACGCAATGTTTCCTTTCCGTTTATAGAATAATAACAAACATTTTACCAAATTTGGAGTTGCATTATGAAGTACTTATAATATCGCTGATTACTGACACGCGTGTCAGAACTCGTGGGCCTGTCGGCATAAATTAGCGACAGTCACGTTTGTCATTAATGCAATTACAACAATATGACACGCGAAGTAAGACTTTTACACACAAGTTAAATTGCTTCAAAAGTGAAGGCTTGAAGATGGTTAAACGTTCCAGAAAAGTTTCGAGGTGGGTGTTTCTAGAGAGTTTATTAATTGTGAAACCTTCTAGTTTAGACATGTTCGTATGTCAATATATTTTATTACTCTCGCTGATTGTCATTTGGCATTTATCAGAAGTAGTCGAACAAAGAACAACAGGGAAACACCGTTAACTGTACGTGACTGTGTTAATACCTTTACGATCGTGTTATTCAGTTAATACAATCGATATTTTACAATCTTATCAAGCCAGTGTGTTTGGTGCAATAGTTTTGTTTTCAATATTTTGCTGGCCATTGAAGTGGAATGGAAACTGAAGAATATTACCTTCCGTATTTGGTAATTGCCTTCCTGACTGCTTATTTACAGAGCTGGTGAGCGCATAATAGATAATCACAGATAATCTTAGGAAAAACAATATATAACTAAAGTATTGCAACGAGTCCTTATGTCTGTTTCAGGGAGAGGGGAAGGACACGTCTCCAGATCCCCCAAAGGCCCTCTTCTCGAATATCTCGTTTGACCGCAGTAAAATATTTTGCCTTCCGTAACTAAGCCTAATGAGCCCATGATACTGCTGAGTGCTGCTCAGCAGTCACCTCGTTTTGTGAAACGTGGAACCGGAAAAATGCATAATTACTATAGCCCCTCCCCTGCATTCTGATTGGACGAGATGCAAATAAATTAGAGAAGCAAATATTAGTATGTTTACAGATCGAATTGAAATACCGACTCTGACACGGTGGAATGTCCCATTTCCTGTATCTTTGATGAAAACTGACTTGTCAACCAAACGAGCGAATCAGCGACGGACGGTTTCCAAAGCCACTAAACTTACCATTTGTTGTTTAATTTTTGTTATTATTCTCATCACGAGGCTGTTGTAGTGTGGGAATGCATATTTAAGAATTTTAGCATGCTTCTGAAATCCGTGACAAACAAATTCTGTTTGACATAAATTATTAAAAAATGTTAAAAATATGAATTTAGTTTGTTTACTGACAGTGACACAAACCGTAAAGTTCTATACAGCATTAGTGAATCACTGATTAGATTGTTCGATTATTATTGTGAAGTTTGCGCATGCGTGACAAGACTTTTTATGCATCAGTTATTTATATTGACCCATTACGTTTAAAATGATAATGTTCATGCAGTTTGCGCTGCAGGTCTTTTTTTGTGTTACTTATTAGTAGTCCATTAAGTAAGGATAACAACCGGATGCGATGTTAGCCTTTTATACGAGAATAATATGATTAGCAACTTCTTGCGACCTATATAGTTCATTCAAAGATGTAATACTGTCTGACGTCTGCAATAGTAAATGGAGAAACTTTGGGGAAAAAAATTGAAGAGTGAAGCTGTGCTCCTAAATTGCTCCGGCAGCTGAGGCTAAATTTAGAGAGATTTTGAGAATTCATATTTGCTAAACAGATAAACGATTTTCTATTTACGGCTGCTCTGGTACCGCCCCCGGCGCCATTTCAAATTTTCTCATCAACATGCACACGTCACTAATTTCGGCTGAACTTAAATTGACTTAGATGCGACGGCAAATCTGCCAAATATCGTCTATTTGAATTCTGATCATTCGTAAGTTATTTTGGACAGTTCAGTCATTTCAAAACATCAGAAAAACTAACTTATGAAATGGTTAGATCTATTAGACTATCAAAAGCAGACATTTATAGTCCACCTGAATTTTGAGTGCAGCAAAACACACTGCTTCAGTTCAGCCTTTAGTTTATGCTTCCTCTAAAAATATTAGCGGTCCTCAGAAATGAGAACATCAAATTCAAAGAATATCAAAGTCCAATGAAAAATCAAAACGTTTCAAACTGCTGGCTTTAATCCAGGCTACTACTCCGCTAGAGACTCTTGGGATGAAATCCATGTTTAGTAGTTTCTATCTGTATTATCAATATTTCCTGTTTTCTCGCGTTGGATAATAGTTTTCTGACCATAAATATTTAAAATAGTTGGTATGAAATTGAGTTTCAAGAACTTATTTTTATTACATAAACTGTAGTTGTTTATAGGGATTTCGACCACTAAGAAAAATGGTATTTATTCACGCGTAAAATTATGATAATTTTAGGCGTGTTTGAGATCGCCAATCAGCGACTGATACGTCACTCGCGTTATTTTGCGCCCCTACTTAGAAATGACGAACGATACCTCGATAAAGTCGATTTCTTTTGTAGACTGTTTTATATAATAAACAACATCATAATTATATAGTTGCTCGTAGACTTGAATTTTTCTTTTCGCTCAATCTCACTTGTTCGTTCACCCTTGAGATATATCAATTTGATCACTCGAAGAGAAATCCCATATTTACGCACGCTCATGTATTATCCTCTATATATCTACTCGCGCCCGTTTATTATTCTCTATATCCACGTGTGCCCATGTATTATCATCTATATCAACTCGCGCCCGTGATATTTACTCGTGCCCGTGTATTAATCTCTATATCTACGCGTGCCCATGTATTATCATCTGTATCAAACTCGCGTCCGTGTGTGATTCCCTGTTATTCTTTATTTATTATGATTGTTTCTTCTGCTTCTGACTTCAAGGTGAGCAAAATGACTACTCGCGAAGACGTCTCCAACGAGAGACTCAACTTTCTTAAAGTTTGTCATGTTGCGACATCTGTGGTTCCGAATGCTTTGAGGTCTGTTTTCAAACAAGAGTGGAATATTCATTACCAGGCCTCTAAAGGACAGTGGCTGGACACGGCTCAGAATGGAATAGAGTTTTACAATGGCGAATCTACAGAAAATCAGCGCCTGCTTGATTGTGAACCACTAGAGATAATAAAGAAAGGTAATACAAATGAGTGGGATTGTACCTGTTTACTGTTTTGTATTCTTGACTCCTCGAGTATAGGACTGTACCTCAATCCTCGGGTTAAATCTAGTGTCAAGACCATACGGGACTCACAAACCAAAGTCCACGCACAAGTAAATTACGGTAGAATGCCTGACAATGTTTTTGCAAGCACACTTCAGAGTTTTATTGATGCATTTACCGTTTTAGGAATTGCTACAAAACCCATCGAAGACATAAGAGGCCAGAAAAGTTTTTCAGCTTTGGAACTTTGCTCTATAGAAACAAAATGTAAAGAAGAAAGAGCAGCTTATGAAGCATTTGGGCAGCGACTTACAGAACTGCAAGAGGAATCCTCTGCTCCAGAGCACGAGTCACCCGTTAATGCCCACTCGTTTATCATTCTTCCTCCTAAACCAAATCACAAGACAGTCAAGAGGACAAATTTAGAGAAGAAAATACTTGCAGCATTGGAAAAGCTAGAAAGATTAAAACAGGACGAAATCACTGCTGTTTTCCTAACGGGAAGCACGGGTTCAGGAAAAAGTCACACTACTCGGGAAATCGGACAGCAGTTCTTATCAAATAAACTAAAAAGCTCTTCAAAACCAGTATTCGTAATGACAATAAATGCACAAAGTCTTGATACACTGCTTCAGTCTTATATCACCTTTTCTCAAAGACTAGGATGTCCAAGACATGCAGTTTCAAGGGTGTTTGAGTCAGAACAGCTGAAGGTAAAGGAGAAACTAGCGTGCTTCAAGAACCTAGTAACTCAACGTGTGCTGCAGTACTCCTCCTGGCTAGTAATTGTGGACAATGCCACTGATGTGATCTCAGTGAGCGAGTTCCTTCCACTTCCTGGTACCACAGAATGGGGTCACGGACAGCTTTTGGTGACAATGCAGGATCCTCAAATTTTTCCCATGGGAAATGTCAACAGTTGTCATTTTTCGCTAAACCAAGGAATGGAGAGGAAGGTTGCGTTTGCTCTTCTTTCAAACGTTTCGACTTTAACGGGCGACAGTGAAGTTAAACTGCAAGTAGCAAAGGTTTTGGAATTCCAGCCATTAGCTTTGGTCTGTGCAGCGGTATTTATGCGAAATATGACCAAAAATGAAACTCACTTTACGTGGAAACGTTATGTAGAGGTGCTTCAACAACGCAAGAAGAAGATGACAGAGAAAGTAGTCTACAGTAAATGCGTAGCAACCTATCCTGAAGCAACAACAGCGGCCGTAGCATTGCTAGTGGAGGAAGAATGCAAGAAAAATGAAGCGTTGAAACATGTTTATCAGCTTCTTTCACTTTTGGCTCCTGAGCCTCTACTATTTAAACATGCAGTGGAGTATGTTGCAGCCACAATGGGACTCAATCATGAAGCCATCGAAACAAATCTAATCACAACTTCACCCTTAGTTTTAAGTTTGGATTCTGATTCAACTGAGATTCGAGTGCATGAAGTTGTCCACGAAGTGCTACGCACGGACATATTTCCCGTCCTGGACATCGAAGAATACGTTTTGAAGATCACATCTCTGATCTTCTCCTTTTCACACCTTTTAGACCGTGATATCAATCACAATACAAAGGTTTTTGGAGTAATGGAGAAGTTACGTCCACATCTGACTGTTCTTGCAGAGCACGTCGACGTATGTTGGTCAGTTGGCCGAGGAACTGCAGAGGCACAATGGACAAACTATTCTGTCATCGAGAGTTTAAAAGTCATTGGAAACACATGCAACTTCCGCAACGCGTCAAACAGTGCTATCAAGGCACTAGAAATTGCCAGGCATCTTGCCGAAAATGCTGGTGAAATCATTGAAAGAATACAGATTGCTCAAATTTCGTCCCAACTCGGTGATGCGTATCGAAGTGTCTCCAAATTGAACGAGGCAAAAGAAATGTACCAAACTGCACTAGAATTTTACCAGGACGAGATTGGCGATAACCAGCACACACTTATAGCCAAGGGTTTCAACGATCTTGGCAAAGCTCACCTTGATTTATCTGAATACCAGGAGGCTACAAACTGCTTCAAGCAGTGTTTAGACATCTGCAGACAAATATATGGTCCTTTTCACCATCGTGTTGCGGAAAGTTTGACAAATCTCGGCAATGTTTATCATCTCAGGGCTCAATACGAGAATTCAAAACAGTGTCACAGCGAAGCCCTGGATATTCTTCGCTCAGTTCATGAAGGCGGTGAAGACTTTAGTGTTTCCGACAGTTTGAACAACCTTGGAAACGCCCACAATGATCTAGCCGATTATGCAACAGCTGTCCAGTGTTATGAAGAGTCGCTGTCTATCAGGAAGAATACTTTTGGGACAGATCACCCAAAAGTTGCCGATGTTTTGGATAACATTGGTAGCGTCTACAAAAGCCTTGCCAGATACGATGCTGCAAAGTTGTCTCACGAAGAAGCATTAAGCATAAGGAGACGAGCTCATGAGGTCAATTACCTAGATGTAGCTAACAGTCTGGATAATCTTGGCACGGTTCACCAAGCCGTTGCTGAATTCCACGCAGCCAAAATATGTTACGAGCAGGCACTGGCCATCCGACAAACGGTGTATCCCGATGATCACCCTGCAGTTGCAATGTCGCTGAGTAACCTGGGGGTCATCGAGGAAGATCTTGCCGACTATGACGCTGCGAAGAAACTTCATCTGTGCGCACTTGAAATCATTAAAAAGGTTCACGGCAAAGATCATCCTGCTGTTGGCCGGAGTTTGTACAACCTTGGAGCTGTTTACCTTGCCGTTGACGATTATTCGCAGGCAAAAGAGTGTTTTACAGAAGCACTAAGGATCAGAAAAAAGGTTCACGGCCCTGCACATCCCAAAGTTGCCACCTGCCTGGAAGGACTGGGAATCGTTCACCGCGAACGTGCTGAACTTGAAGACGCACAGTCATGCCTTAAAGAAGCACTTGCTATCAAACAGAAAACTTACAACCATGATCATCCAAGTGTGGCGAGCTGTCTGGATCACCTCGGCACCGTTCAACAAATAGCTGGTAAACATGACGCTGCAAAAGAACTGTACGAAGAGGCTCTCACCATCAGGCAAAAAATCTGTGATGAAAGTACTCCAGATGTTGCTGTTAGTTTTAGCAATCTCGGTCTAATTGCTCGCGCTCTTACTAACTATCAGACTGCAAAAGAGTACCTTGTAAAGGCACTCTCCATCAATCAGAGACTTTATGGTACAGATCACCCCGTCGTTGCTGACTGCTTGGGAAACCTCGGCGTTGTTCACGAAGACCTCGACGAATACGAAGCTGCAAAAACGTGTCAGGAGGAATCTCTTGCAATAATGGAGAAAGTTCACTGCAGTGATCATGACACAGTCGCCAACGGCTTTCATAATCTTGGCAACATTCACAATAAACTTGCCGAATATGGTGTAGCGAAGAAATGCCACAAGCAAGCGATGGCAATCAGGTTGAATATCTACGGGCAAACTCATCCCCTGGTAGCCGATAGTTTTTTCGCCCTTGGAATTGCACACCACCATCTCTCTGAACATGATGCAGCGATGGAATGCTACAAAAGGGCTTTAGCCATGCGGCAGGGGCTTTATGGTAGTGATCACGCCAGTGTAGCTGCCAGTTTCGACAACTTAGGGTGTTTATTGCATGAACTAAAACAGAACGATGCAGCAAAAGCATGTCACGAGCAAGCACTGGCAATCAGACAAAAGCTTTACAGTACTGATCACCCATCCATTGCCTCAAGTTTGTATAATCTAGCGGCTGATCACCTGTCACTCGATGAGTACAACAAGGCAGAGAAATGCCACCTTGAAGCTTTAGAAATGAAACAGAGACTTCACGGCTGCAATCATCCAACAGTGGCCGACAGCTTTAACAATCTTGGAATTATTTTCATGCTGGAAGGTGAATATGTTGCGGCAAAGCAGTACCACCAAGTTGCGCTCTCCATAAGGGAACAAAACGACGAAAGCGATCCCCTCGATATAGCGAGCAGTCTACACAACCTCGGGCTGGTACACCAATGCCTCGGAGAGAACGAGTTATCAAGAGAGTACCTCCATCGTGCATTGACAATACGACGGCAGCATCAGGGTAGCGATCACCCAATAGTCAGTTACACACTTGACAGCCTCGCCCTGGTGCATCAGGGCCTTACAGAGTACGATGAAGCTGTCGAGTGTTACAGAGAAGCATTGGAGATCAGACAAAGAAGTCACGGAGATAGTGATCCTACTGTTGCCGATAATTTGTTCAAGCTTGGTATTGTGCATTTGAAAAAGACCGAGTATAAAGAATCCAAAGAATACCTTGAGAAGGCACTGGGAGTTAGCCAGGTTTGCGGTGTCGACCGACATTTTGTTGGTGAAATTCACCATAATCTCGGCATTGTCTACAGAAAGCTTAACCAGATCGATCTCGCGAAGAAACACTTAGCAGAAGCATTGTCAATTCTTAAGCAATCTGTGGGATCGGCTGACGAGGAAGTTGTACAAGCAGCAAATGAACTGAAAGATATCCAGTCGAGGTCAGAGACTCCTAAGAAGTGTGTAGTGATGTGAGACTAGTTCACGACGTTGGTACGAGTTTTATTCAAGTAGTGCATTAATCAGTGGTGAAGGAAAACCGCAAGACTTGCATACACGTGCTTCATCTTCAGTTATTGTTCGTGAATTGCAGGGTGATCGCAAAACGGCCTTTTTCAATTTATAAAACGTTTTAAAGGAGATTCCAGATAAAACTCTCAATAAGACATCCCAGGGTAAAACAAAGTATAAATATATGGAAAACGATAAGAATATTAAGTGGAATATGGTACTTTTACTATTATTGAAAGCCAATACAAACATCGTAGTTTATAGAAAGAAGTAACAGTTTGGCTGAGTAACTGGTATTGAAGAGTGGAATCCAGTGGACTAGAATCTCTTGTTTTGGGTGTTTATGAATCAAAGTTAAAAAACTATCAAATTGTTTGTTGAACTCTGAATTTGTCTCTCATCTTGTGTTCGTAAATGCGGGAGGTTTGAGAAGGCCTTGAAAAAAACCCAGATCATTCTTGTGTCTTCTAACAAGTGGTGACTTAGTGTTATCTGGATCTTTTTTCGGAAATACTACAATAGTCCTTGTAATATAAAAAACGAATTGGCAGCAAAGTGTCAAATATTTTTCAAAATATATATCTTTTAATTTTGCGCAAAACTGTTAACAGGATTAAATATCAGATTGATAAACTATTGTTCTTTCGTGCCTGTATTGCCTTGTACATTGATGATTTGATAAATCCTACACCAAGTAGCGACGTGTGCAAACATTCCTCTTCCTCTTTTGCTTTTCATACTTGGCTCCCTCTAACTTCCCCTGGTTCACCTCTGGTTCCCTCAGGCTCCCTCTGGCTCACCTCTGGTTCCCTCGGGCTCCCTCAGGCTTCCTCTGGCTCTCTTTGACAACCTCTGGTTCCTTCAGGCTCCCTCTGGCTCACCTCTGGTTCCCTCGGGCTCCCTCCGGCTCTCTTTGACAACCTCTGGTTCCTTCATGCTCCCTCTGGCTCACCTCTGGTTCCCTCAGGCTCCCTCCGGCTCTCTTTGACACGCTGTGGTTCCTTCAGGCTCTCTCAGGCTCTCTTTGACAACCCCTGGTTCCTTCAGGCTCCCTCGGCCTCCCATAGGCTCTCTTTGACAACCCCTGGTTCCTTCAGGCTCCCTCGGCCTCCCATAGGCTCTCTTTGACAACCTCTGCTTCCTTTAGGCTCCTTCTGACTCCCTCGGACTGTCTCTGACAACCTCTGGTTCCTTCAGGCTCCTTCCGACTTCCTCAGACTGTCTTTGACAACCTCTGGTTCCTTCAGGCTCCCTCTGATTCCCTCGGGCGCTCTTTGACAACCTCTGGTTCCTTCAGGCTCCCTCGGCCTATCTCAGGCTCTCCCTGGACTACTTCTGACTCCCTCATGCTCTGCCTCTTGTTGATGGTTACGGATGGGACCTCTCACGACCCCTCCCTCAGGCCATGCACATTACCAACTGTACTATGCCTTCTTGTTAGAAATCTAAATCATTTCTCAATCATTTATAAACTGTCTCAATCGTAAGAGAAGTTAATTTGTTAAGATGTTGGGTTTACGGGAATCGAACTTGGAAGGCTCGACACCCGACTGTATCCCGGTATTATACCTTCTTATATTTTCGGAATTTAGACAACCAACCTCTTTTCTCGAATGGGTCGCGGAGGGGAGGGGCTGGCCTCCCCTCTCTCCCCCCCAACTTTTTTAAAATCGTAAAGAGTTACTGACAAAATATATTTTCAGTTCACCCACTTTAAGTCACTAGCCAGCCCCCTCCTATATCCTTTATCCGAGCCATTACTTATCTTTTAGCAGACTGCAGAAGGTTGCAGCATTTTCACCGAGACGTTCAAATCGACTTTCAAGTCTTTCAGCCTGGTTAACTCTTGTAGTAGCGAAACACAATCTATCGACTTAAAGCTTATTCACCAAAACGTTTCATGGTTTTTTAAGTCAATTACATTAAGCGTCGACTCTTCTGTACAAGTTTTAACTAAAGCCTAGTTTATACCATATGTTCGTCCCAATCGCCCGAGTCGTGCAAAATTGCCGTTTTCTTGTTCGGAATAGGGCCAGGATTGAGGGCTTCGGCCCCACAACCTTACCCAAAACATTTGGGCTAATACTCCCCCCCCCCCCGGATCATCCCAGTCATTTTCAATCGCCCCGGGTCATTTCACCAGTGTTAACATATGATCGTCTGGGTCGTATGCCCACCCCCAGCTCTGCGACCCCTGTTAGCATGGCCATCCGGGAACTTTACATGACACGAAAATAAAAATTTGATAACTTTTTAAAATTTTTCTATATACCAAAATATGGATATTTTAGACAAGAATGAAGACAGTAACTTGCTAATTTGCAATTTCCCTGAGAGAGATGACGCCATTTTTGTTTAGATATCACAGAGCACGCTAGGGAGATTCCAAATTTGTGCAGATTCGAAGATCTTCGTATTTAGGTAGTTTGGAAACTAAGATTATATCTCGGCGACAGCACATTTTCTTCAGTAATGGAAGCCACTTCTTACTTTTAGTAGCGATGGTAGCGAGAAAAATGAGTCCCGGAGTAAATTGCATGCAGTGTATTGGTATCCAAAAATCTGCTTTTTCTTTATTCCAGTTATTCTGTTGTCAACTTCTTTTCAACTTTGCTTTCTACGCCGTATTACCGTCAGAGAAAGGAGACAGCATGCCTGAAGTATGATTCGTTCATTCGCAGCCGCCAATTTCCTGTGGATTTCGCGCCATTTGAAGTTATATTGGATTGTCTTCTAGGCTTTTCTGCATCTGCAGCTGGAACATGTACTTTGCGTCTGGCACGTTGTTCGATGAAGACAGGGCTCCGCGACGTACCAGGGAGGGGAGGGGACTGATAATCCCGTATAGACCGGAGTAATATCCCCTGAAAACCTGTCTTTAGGTTTTGTTAAATGAGAATTGCTGAATCACAAAAATGGATGTTCTCGCGATTTCTAGAAACACTTTGCTGTGAAGGGACAGACTATTTATTCTCCAGCGCTTCGCTCATTGTACAAGTCCCACAAACTGATTCTCGTGTCTTTCGAGCCCGCAGCCATTAGTGAACCCTCAGTGTGGCTTCCAATAGGTAGACGAACTTCAGAGAAGTCCAGAGAGTTGACAGTGTCTGTGTGATAGCTGAGATATGCTAAAGGACGTAGCTTCTTCCAACTGTACACGCGTATTCTGCAAAGAAAATTGAAAGATGCTATGGATATAAAAGGCAGAAATGGATGTACGTATGGCCAGATTGTAAGATTCGATAATAACAGCAAGGCAAGAAAAAAAATAACAATAGTCTTAACACAATACTTTTGCCAATCACGTTTTAATTTCTTCAAATCAGACATTACATATCAGGTTTGCAGATACTGTATACGGTTGATTGGTAGATGTATTGACTAATTAATTGTCATTGGATAATAGATGATGAATATATGAATGGATATGGCTGATGGATATAATGGATGATGAATATATGAATACATGTGGATGATGGATATAATTGATGATGAATATATGAATACATGTGGATGATGGATATAATTGATGATCATACATATATATGAATGGATATGGCTGGTGGAGAGACTGATGGAAGGTTGATAGAAGGATCGTAGGATAGATCCACGGGTCAACAAGTCAATTTGTTATATAGCTAGTGCGTTTTCAATTCCAATGTGCACTCTCATTGGCCAAAATCGAGGTCACGTGAGTGAGTTCAAATCAAACGTTCCCAGCAGGATTGTTGACCAGCTGGTGAACATTGCTGTCGCGCTGTCACGTTTGAGAGCGGGAAAATATGTTTTGTTTTAATAATTGTGGTTTATTTTGTTTATGCTACATAACAAAACACTTAATGACTGC
The DNA here is from genome assembly GCA_025434805.1 of Antipathozoanthus remengesaui. Classification (NCBI taxonomy): domain Eukaryota; kingdom Metazoa; phylum Cnidaria; class Anthozoa; order Zoantharia; family Parazoanthidae; genus Antipathozoanthus; species Antipathozoanthus remengesaui. Next base: position 2,157 of record JANSTR010207479.1, on the reverse strand, counting down.
TCCCTCGGGAAATATGTGTTTTGTTTCCCTTGAATCTCGATGTTTCCCTCGACTTGGGGAAAAATTGAGATTCTCTTGAGCAGTAATTTAGTGATACCTTCCATCCCAGCAACCTGCTGCCACGATCTTTTTATCACTTCTCACTTTTACAGATGCAACTCCAGCAGCCTTGAGATCTATTTCTTTATCCCTCGTTACTCTGTACTGAAAGTTAACAATTCATCATGTTATACAACCAGCAAACTCACCCGTAATCTGGAATACAAATCTTAACTTCGAAGCGGTTACATTGACTTAAATTCCGGCTTTCTTTTGTAAGTTGGAGCAATCAGTACTTTGTTTTATTATATGGCTGACTAATTTCGCGCATTGTGATTGGCCAATTTCAGGTCCGTAAGTTGCCGTACGGAACTCCAGCTCTTATTTGGTGGCCACTATTTACAAAGTTTGTTACATTTTCCAACTAAACCACATAATAAATATCTTATTAGCTTCATTTGCTCGGTCTGTACGGTAAGTTATGGATCCTCGCTTTTTCTTTCCCAATTTTTATGGCCCTCGCGCTTTGTGCTTGGGCCATAAAAGGAAGGAAAAACTCGGTCCATAAGTTACCGTATGGACCTCACACTCGGGTAATAAAAGGTATGTATCCGTACTTTGTTGTATTGAACTTTTGTTCATTATACTTCCTGAAAACTGAAATTTTACATATATATTTTACTAACGGGTCAAGAGGAGGGGAAGGTATTGGACACCAAGAATAAGCATAGACAAAACGAGTCTGGCAGCAAGATTACATGGTGATTTTAAGACTAAGAGGGTATATTTAATTTGCTTGGAAAGGAAGATCAAAGCTACTCAAATGACGATTAACACAAATAATGTGAAACAAGAATAACATTGTTATATAGCAAGTGTGCTTTCAACTTGAATGCGCGCTCTCATTGGCTACATCAAGGTCACGTGGAGTAGTTCAAATCAAATGTTACCCAGTTGGTCAACCAGCTGGTGAACATTGCTGTTACGCTGTCATGCGCAGTCATTACGTGTATATTATCTACCTTCAGCCTATTTCAAGTTGGATTACCAAAATTTTGTTTTCATGACAGTGGAATATGACAAGTTGGTCACTTAACATGACTCTTGTCACCGTGACATTGGAGTATGACAAGTCAGTCACTTGACATGACTTCTGTTACCATGACAGTGGACTATGACTAAGTTGGCCACTTCACATGACTTCTGTTTTCATGACAGTGGTGTACAAGTCGGCGACCCAACAGGATCAATACTGCTGGACTTTGACAAGTCACTACTTGACATAATTATACGATACTGCAAAGGTACCTTATACTGTACACACCTCAGGACTTATTGATGTAACACACAACTTGGTGTCTGCTGATCCTGTAATGAACCGTAGATTATCCTTGTCCACATCCAAGCACATCACTGTTCAGATGTAAATGCAACTGATCAAAGGACAGTATAACTATTGCCTCCACCAAAACCGCCCAATGTCAATCATTCTTTTTTCAAAGTTAAGTAATCAAAATTAGAGAATGAAGGGCTTTCATCACCAGTGTTGTTATATCTAACCCAATGTTCGATCCCAAGGGAAATAGTTTTGTACTCTGAGAGTACTTAGTTTCAATGGCAACAAAATCTATGAGAAAACCAAACTTGTGTTGTCATCTCCATTCGTGGCTGTACTTTTCCACTCACTGTCAAGGTCATGCATTTCATGGTTATGCGATGATCACATCACTGCTGTTATTCCCCACTCATCACTGCTGTTATTCCCCACTCATCACTGCTGTTATTCCCCACTCATCACTGCTGTTATTCCCAACTCATCACTGCTGTTATTCCCCACTCATCACTGCTGTTATTCCCAACTCATCACTACTGTTATTCCCCACTCATCACTGCTGTTATTCCCAACTCATCACTGCTGTTATTCCTCACTCATCACTGCTGTTATACCTAACTCATCACTGCTGTTATTCCCCACTCATCACTGCTGTTATTCCTCACTCATCACTACTGTTATTCCCCACTCATCACTGCTGTTATTCGCCACTCATCACTGCTGTTATACCTCACTCATCACTGCTGTTATTCCCAACTCATCACTGCTGTTATTCCCCACTCATC